>ONZH01023334.1:0-43719 GCA_900303285.1 Rhinella marina
AGCCGCCATCAGGTCGCGGAAGGCCTGCGTCTCCACAAAGCCTAAACGGCAACATCTCCAGGGCCAGCAGTTTGGAGATGTGGCAGTTTAAGGCTTGGGCTTGGGGGTGACTCGAGGCGTACTTCCGCCTGTGGTCGAACGCCTGCGAGATGGACAGTTGTTGGGACGAGGAGTGTGAAGGTGCAGGCGAAGAGGCGGGGGAAGGGGAGGCTGAAGGAGAAGGCCCCAAAGTAGCAGAGGCAGAGGCAGATGTGGAGGTGTCCTGGCTGGAGGTCTGGACGCAGTGGCAGCAACACAACACAGGGGAAGAGGCAGTGGCAGCAAGCACGGGCGCAGGTTGTATTGCGTTTGCTCTCTCCCACTCAGCCCAGTGCTTGACTTCCAAGTGACGCCCGCATGCCTGAGGTGGTCAGATTGCTCTTCTCAGAGCCCCTACTCAGTTTTGAGTGGCAGAGTGTGCAAACCGCGGCTCAGTTTGTCATCCGCACAACACTTAAAAAATCTCCACACCACAGAAGTACGAGGCCTCGATGGGGGAGCTTCGCGCGACTGCCCGCTGCCGGGGAACAGCTTCGGCCGTGCTGGCTGTGGCCTCACTACTTTGTCTGGACTGTCCTCTGCCTCTGGACATCCCTCTGCTGTGGACATCCCTCTGCCTGTGGACATCCCTCTGCCTCTGGACATCCCTCTGCCTCTGGACATCCCTCTGCCTCTGGACATCCCTCTGCCTCTTGCTGGCCTTTTTCGGTGCTGCGCAGACCACCACCTCTCCACTACTTTCCCTCGCTGGACATCACCCCTGGCCAAGTGGGGTCGGTCATTTCGTCATCCACCACCTCCTCTTCCACTTCCTCACTCTGCTCCTCCTGCTGCCCACTGGACATTCCAACAGCCTCCCTTGATGGCAACTGCGTCTCATCATCATCATCGCTCATGATAACAGATGCTGGCTCAGGGTCCACATCAGCAGGAGATGGCGAAAACTCAAGTGTTTGGGCATCACTACAAACAAATTCCTCTGCTAGCTCCTGGGATTCTTCCGGCACATCTGAAAAAGGACCCGAAAAGAGCTCCTGGGAGGGGTCAATGGTGGGATGACTCTGTTGGCCAGGTGTGGAGGAAGGAGGGTCAGAGTGAGACTGTGTGGATGACTGGCTGGTGGACAACTGTGTGGAAGCGCTATCGGCTATCCATTGCACCACCTGTTCAACCTGCTCAGGCCTCAACAGCGGTGTAACCCGCCCCCTGCTTAACTGTCCCATAAAGGCAGGGATTCTGGATGAGCGGGATCCTGGCTGACCCTCACCAGCACGCATTGTATCCCCACTGGCTTCAACAAGGCCCCCAACAGCATTTCCGCACCCCCGTCCTCGTCCACGTCCTATTCCGCTAGCCCCCCGCCGCATTTTAATTTTTTTTGGTTACAATATTTTGCCTTCACAGCCGTGAAATTACTTTGCAAGAGAACGCACAGTACAGTTGCCAATTGAAAGGCCTATATATTGTATATTTCAAGGTACACAGCCGTGTACTAAGTGATCAGACGGTGTGTATGAACACCAGGTTTGAGAAATTACTTTGCAAGAGAACGCACAGTACAGTTGGCAATTGTAAGGCCTATATATTGTATATTTCAAGGTACACAGCCGTGTACTAAGTGATCAGACGGTGTGTATGAACACCAGGTTTGAGAAATTACTTTGCAAGAGAACGCACAGTACAGTTGCCAATTGAAAGGCCTATATATTGTATATTTCAAGGTACACAGCCGTGTACTAAGTGATCAGACGGTGTGTATGAACACCAGGTTTGAGAAATTACTTTGCAAGAGAACGCACAGTACAGTTGGCAATTGAAAGGCCTATATATTGTATATTTCAAGGTACACAGCCGTGTACTAAGTGATCAGACGGTGTGTATGAACACCAGGTTTGAGAAATTACTTTGCAAGAGAACGCACAGTACAGTTGCCAATTGAAAGGCCTATATATTGTATATTTCAAGGTACAACAGCCGTGTACTAAGTGATCAGACGGTGTGTATGAACACCAGGTATGAGAAATTACTTTGCAAGAGAACGCACAGTACAGTTGGCAATTGTAAGGCCTATATATTGTATATTTCAAGGTACACAGCCGTGTACTAAGTGATCAGACGGTGTGTATGAACACCAGGTATGAGAAATTACTTTGCAAGAGAACGCACAGTACAGTTGGCAATTGTAAGGCCTATATATTGTATATTTCAAGGTACACAGCCGTGTACTAAGTGATCAGACGGTGTGTATGAACACCAGGTTTGAGAAATTACTTTGCAAGAGAACGCACAGTACAGTTGGCAATTGTAAGGCCTATATATTGTATAGTTCAAGGTACACAGCCGTGTACTAAGTGATCAGACGGTGTGTATGAACACCAGGTTTGAGAAATTATTTTTCAAGAGAACGCACAGTACAGTTGCCAATTGAAAGGCCTATATATTGTATATTTCAAGGTACACAGCCGTGTACTAAGTGATCAGACGGTGTGTATGAACACCAGGTATGAGAAATTACTTTGCAAGAGAACGCACAGTACAGTTGCCAATTGAAAGGCCTATATATTGTATATTTCAAGGTACACAGCCGTGTACTAAGTGATCAGACGGTGTGTATGAACACCAGGTATGAGAAATTACTTTGCAAGAGAACGCACAGTACAGTTGGCAATTATAAGGCCTATATATTGTATATTTCAAGGTACACAGCCGTGTACTAAGTGATCAGACGGTGTGTATGAACACGAGGTATGAGAAATTACTTTGCAAGAGAACGCACAGTACAGTTGGCAATTGTAAGGCCTATATATTGTATATTTCAAGGTACACAGCCGTGTACTAAGTGATCAGACGGTGTGTATGAACACCAGGTATGAGAAATTACTTTGCAAGAGAACGCACAGTACAGTTGGCAATTGTAAGGCCTATATATTGTATATTTCAAGGTACACAGCCGTGTACTAAGTGATCAGACGGTGTGTATGAACACCAGGTATGAGAAATTACTTTGCAAGAGAACGCACAGTACAGTTGGCAATTGTAAGGCCTATATATTGTATATTTCAAGGTACACAGCCGTGTACTAAGTGATCAGACGGTGTGTATGAACACCAGGTATGAGAAATTACTTTGCAAGAGAACGCACAGTACAGTTGCCAATTGAAAGGCCTATATATTGTATATTTCAAGGTACACAGCCGTGTACTAAGTGATCAGACGGTGTGTATGAACACCAGGTATGAGAAATTACTTTGCAAGAGAACGCACAGTACAGTTGGCAATTATAAGGCCTATATATTGTATATTTCAAGGTACACAGCCGTGTACTAAGTGATCAGACGGTGTGTATGAACACCAGGTATGAGAAATTACTTTGCAAGAGAACGCACAGTACAGTTGGCAATTGTAAGGCCTATATATTGTATATTTCAAGGTACACAGCCGTGTACTAAGTGATCAGACGGTGTGTATGAACACCAGGTATGAGAAATTACTTTGCAAGAGAACGCACAGTACAGTTGGCAATTGTAAGGCCTATATATTGTATATTTCAAGGTACACAGCCGTGTACTAAGTGATCAGACGGTGTGTATGAACACCAGGTTTGAGAAATTACTTTGCAAGAGAACGCACAGTACAGTTGCCAATTGAAAGGCCTATATATTGTATATTTCAAGGTACACAGCCGTGTACTAAGTGATCAGACGGTGTGTATGAACACCAGGTTTGAGAAATTACTTTGCAAGAGAACGCACAGTACAGTTGCCAATTGAAAGGCCTATATATTGTATATTTCAAGGTACACAGCCGTGTACTAAGTGATCAGACGGTGTGTATGAACACCAGGTATGAGAAATTACTTTGCAAGAGAACGCACAGTACAGTTGGCAATTATAAGGCCTATATATTGTATATTTCAAGGTACACAGCCGTGTACTAAGTGATCAGACGGTGTGTATGAATACCAGGTATGAGAAATTACTTTGCAAGAGAACGCACAGTACAGTTGGCAATTGTAAGGCCTATATATTGTATATTTCAAGGTATACAGCCGTGTACTAAGTGATCAGACGGTGTGTATGAACACCAGGTATGAGAAATTACTTTGCAAGAGAACGCACAGTACAGTTGGCAATTGTAAGGCCTATATATTGTATATTTCAAGGTACACAGCCGTGTACTAAGTGATCAGACGGTGTGTATGAACACCAGGTATGAGAAATTACTTTGCAAGAGAACGCACAGTACAGTTGGCAATTGTAAGGCCTAGATATTGTATATTTCAAGGTACACAGCCGTGTACTAAGTGATCAGACGGTGTGTATGAACACCAGGTATGAGAAATTACTTTGCAAGAGAACGCACAGTACAGTTGCCAATTGAAAGGCCTATATATTGTATATTTCAAGGTACACAGCAGTAGTGCCAAATATAGTTTGGTATGTAGCAGAGCACCTAATACACCACTAATGCCTCTCTCTGTCCCTACTCCAGCAGCTATCCCTGAATACGGCAGCCGTTCTCTGTAAAGTGTATCTTGTAGTAAAGCTATCACTGTACTGCACTATAGTAGCCCTGATAAGGGCTTTTAATCACGCTCCTGCCTGTCCAACAGCTAAAACCTGTCTCTCCCTTCTCCAGCCTCTGTCCCTGACTAAGTTCACGCAGCATATGCGAACGAGCAGGAAGAGCTGAGTTTTTAATATTCGAGGTCACATGGTTTTTCCAGCCAATGCATGTAGACGCCGTTTTCGCGATGCCAGCGTGCTCAGCGTGCCTGTCATACCCCCCCCTGCATGGTGATTGGTGGAAAAAGAGCGCCAGGGAAGGTGAAACGAATTCTAAGTGCGCCATTGCCGTTATACTCGAAAGAAATCGAGCACGCCGAATATCGTAGTATTCGATCGAATACCAGCTCGATCGAACACTACTCGCTCATCTCTATTTACTGTCAAATAACCTGCAGGAGATTGCAGGCAAGAACAGCAATAATATGCATATTGTCCCCCCAGCCAAACCAATACCTGCAACAACAGCTGTTTTAAGGTGCAATAAAGGTGCCGCACAGCTATTAACAATGAAGCATACAGTGTGGTCATTATTAAATAAAAAGACAGCTGTGAGCTAATTTGCCACAGAGTTCTTCAACCACCCGCAGCACGTCTGCTCTTTGTGGCCATACCCTAAGACAGAGCATCCTGGGTATACCTGATTTATAATGATTTGTAACAAATTAATTGGGAACAAATGCAATTTCTTGGCTAATTTCTCAGCGAAGTTGCCAAATCGAATTTTTTAAAACTTCTCTCATCTCTAATAGCTGTGTACATGATCCCTTATCATTAGATTTTTCTAATTTCTTTCATTAATTATTAGACCAGTAGTTTATACCTCAACTCCATTGTAGAAAATAGTCCTGAGCTACGAAACTATGAAAAAAAAAAACAAAAAAAAAAACCCTGATAGGTATGTTGCTGTATTTGGAAGAAAACAGCCATGTTATCATCCTAGACAACCCTTTGAAAATATAATTTAGAAAGCAGGAAAGTAGGTTGTGTGAACACCCTGGTGTTTCTGAGAAATCTAAGGGCCCTTCTAAGGGCCCTTCTAAGACTTGGCCATTCTAAGACCTGGATACATTTATTTTTAAACCATTCCATTGTAGATTTTGCTTTATGTTTGGGATCATTGTCTTGTTGGAAGATAAATCTCCGTCCTAGTCTCAGGTCTTTTGCAGACTCCAACAGGTTTTCATCCAGAATGGTCCTGTATTTGGCTCCATTCATCTTCCCGTCAATTTTAACCATCTTCCCTGTCCCTGCTGATGAAAAGCAGGCCCAAACCATGATGCTGCCACCACCATGTTTGACAGTGGGGATGGTGTGTTCAGGGTGATGAGCTGTGTTGCTTTTACGCCAAACATATCGTTTTGCATTGTTTCCAAAAAGTTGGATTTTGGTTTCATCTGACCAGAGCACCTTCTTCCACATGTTTGGTGTGTCTCCCAGGTGGCTTGTGGCAAACTGTAAACGAGACTTTTTATGGATATCTTTGAGAAATGGCTTTTTTCTTGCCCCTCTTCCATAAAGGCCAGATTTGTGAAGTGTTCGACTGATAGTTGTCCTATGGACAGACTTTCCCACCTCAGCTGTAGATCTCTGCAGTTCATCGAGAGTGATCATGGGCCTCTTGGCTGCATCTCTGATCAGTCTTCTCCTTGTTTGAGATGAAAATTTAGAGGGACGGCCGGGTCTTGGTAGATTTGCAGTGGTCTGATACTCCTTCCATTTCCAATATGTTCGCTTGCACAGTGCTCCTTGGGATGATTAAAGCTTAGAAAATCTTTTGGTATTCAAATGCGGCTTTAAACGTCAACACAATAGTATCACGGACCTGCCTGGTGTGTTCCTTGGTCTTCATGATGCTCTCTGTGCTTTAAACAGAACCCTGAGACTATCACAGAGCAGGTGCATTTATACAGAGACTTGATTACACACAGGTGGATTCTATTTATCTTCATCAGTCATTTAGGACAACATTGGATCATTCAGAGATACTCAATGAACTTCTGGAGTGAGTTTTCTGACCTGAAAGTAAACGGGCCGAATAATTTTGCATGCCCAACTTTTCAGTTTTATTATTACAAAAAAAGTTTAAATGATCGAATAAATTTCGTTCCACTTCACAATTGTGACCCACTTGTCATTGATTCTTCACCAAAAATTTAAAATGTTATATCTTTTTGTTTGAAGCCTAAAATGTGGCAAAAGGTTGGGGCCGAATACTTTCGCAAGGCACTGTAGGTTCCTCTGCGGCATTGATCGTGCACACAGCATCAAATTACTATGATGCTGTGTATGTTGGGCTGCCCACGGGACTATTGTCCTGCACTCACAAGATCATATGAGTGCAGGACAATAGTCCCACAGGCAGCCCGACGTACACAGCATCATTGTAACCTATAATGCTGTGTACTCCCATGCACACGATCAATGCCGTTCCGGGACATATGGCCCGCTCACAGACCGTATGTCTCGGAGGGCATACGGTTGTACGCAAGGGCCATTAAGTAGAGATTTCTTTACTCTCCCATTGAGAACATTTATCTTTTTGTGATTACTACTACAGAAGGACAATATGGAATAGTACTGAAGAAATGTAAAACAATGTTTTCTACAAACATTAAGTTAAAAAGTACTTACTAATGGAAGTGTCCATTTAAAGGCACTACAAAGTTGGACATATGAATGTTCACATTAAAACAAGCAGAGTAGAGTGTTTTAGGAATATAATGATCATGGATAATGTACAGTCGTGGCCAAAAGCTATGGCTGACACAATTTTTAGTTTTCACTTTGCTGCTTTAGTGTTTTTCAATCTTTTTGTCAGATGTTTATATGGTATACTGAAATACAATCCCAATTCCAAAAAACTGGGAACAGTGTGTAAAATGTAAAATAATGTAAATAAAAACAGAATGCAATGATTTGCAAATTTCATAGACCCATATTTTATTCACAATCGAACAAAGAACACATATGAAATGTTGAAAGATTTAAAGAACCATTATTCTTTTAAAGCAACCAGTCTGCTCTTCCAGTTCAATCAGCATGAATAGAGTGATATCAGTTGCCTTGTTCTCATTAACACTTTCTCCTCAGCTAATGAAAAGATCACTAAAAATCATGTTAGCGGATAATTTTATCGCAAGATTCAAATGCAGTGGAAATGTTTTTTTGTGTTTAAATTAGTTTTCATGGCAAGAATTAACTTTGCGATTAAGTGCAATTCGTCTGATCACTCATCATAACAGTGTAGAGTTAAGAGTGTAGAGTTAATGATAGTTGCCACCATAACGAATGAAGCAGCAAAGTTTGTGAAAACCAACATTTATGTTAGTCTCAAAACAGTTGGCCAAAACTTTTTGTTTGATTCCTGACTGTGACTTTGAGGAAATACATAATGGATGTATGGATGGAGTTATTGCTCATTACCATATTATAGGAATATATTCTCAGTACAGTACTGCGGTATGCATAAGAACTATATACGGCACCAAAATTATTCACCTAAGTTGTATTATTGTATATTTTATTTGATAACATTGAAAAACAGGTATTTACACCATTCAAAAGACATATTAACCAAAAAACACGCAAATAGATTCATCACACTTACTGAGCACAAAAAATATTTTAATGCATAACTATTCAAACCCTTTACTGTAGCAGACTTAAGTTGTCTTTCCAATAGGCCAACCATTCGTAATGCAATATTACTGCCTGATGCAATAGACAAGGCACAGCTGGGAGGTTTCTGCTCCAACTATGTGTCTTACAGACGGACACATGAGAGTGAGAAGGAGGAGGGAGGACATTATTAAGCTCCTTGGAAATAGACAGATTTCTTTATATATTTTATATACCGTATTTTTCGCCCCTAGGTTTTACAGGAGGACAATAACAAAAAAAAATTTTCAGCAGACCTCAGCTCACAGCCCCAATCAGACCCCCAATGTTAATAAGACCCCAATAAGACCTAATATAAGAGCCCCATGCCTCTCATCAGCCCCCATTGCCTCTTAAAGGGGTATACCCATCTCACAAATGTAGATTGTATAGTTAGATACAGCCATACTAATATTATTACTAATAGAATGTATTTATATAAAATGTACCATTTAGGAGATTTGCCTATTTGTATAGGCATTGTCCCACACACATCAGTCAGGCCGTTGCCCCTAGTTACGGCCACCTTGGCCATGTAGTAGTGGTGGCCGGCTTGCTCTTGTTCAAAACCGCTCTGAGGTAACTGCTGTATTGTGAACGTACATTGCATGAGCATACGGAGACACATCTTAGGGTTGTAGCATTTTTGTCTGTGCTCCCAAAACGCAGAGAAAGGGATCTTGTTCCAAGATGAATTCATCTCTATGGAGCAGGATCTGTTTATAAAGTCTGTGTTTTGGACGGATCCTGACCATTGTGTTTTGGACTGGTAGCGTCCAAAACGCAGATGTGAAAGTACCCTAAGATGTGTCTCCGCATGGTCATGCAGTGTGCGTTCACAATACAGCAGTTACCTCAGAGCAGGTTTGAAAAAGAGCAAGCCGGCCACTACTACTGCACGGCCATTGTGGCCGTAACTAGGGGCAACGGCCTGACTGATGTGTGTGGGACAATGCCTATACAAATAGGCAAATCTACTAAACGGTACATTTTATATAAATACATTCTATTAATAATCATATTGGTATGGCTGTATCTAACTATACAAACTACATTTGTGAGACAGGAATACCCCTTTAAATCAGCCCCCAATGTTGCTGGTATCAGCCCCCAATGTTGCCGGTATCTCCCCCCAATGTTGCCAATATCCCCCCCAGTAGCCCCCAATGTGAGCCCCCACTGCCTGTATCATCCCCCAGCCATAGAGAATATAAAATAAAAAAAAAACCACTTACCTCTCCTGCTTCGGGCCGCCGCTCCTCTCTGCCCATGCTCTGCTCCCTCCGGCTGTCGGCTGTGCTGTGAACTGGCGCACATAGCGTAAGGTCACAGAGCGCCCTAACGCTGTGCGCAGCCCTGCACAGACGAGCAGAGGACCAGGAAGCGGTAAGTACAGATCCTTCATTGGTTCCTGGTCATCCGGTGCTAATGAGCGCTTCCATAATGGAAGCACTCATTAGCATTCGCTCCATAAGATGCATAGACATTTTCCCCCCAATTTTTTTGGGAAAAAATGCGTCTTATAGGGCGAAAAATACGGTATCTCTCAGTTTTTATTGTAATATGAGACAAAATGGGACCAATGGAAAGGATGAAAAGAAGGGAGGAAGTGCTGGATTTTTTAGTGCATTTTGTGTTTAGTAATACTTTAAAGGAGTTCTCCGGGAATTAAGAAAATTAAAATGCTTAACGATTACTTTGTTATAAATATATTCCCAAATACCTTTCATTAGTTATAATGGCTCATTTTGTCTGGAGAGCAATCATTAGGAGAAACAAAATGGCCGTCATCCGATCAGTACACACAAAACCTGTCCTAATCACACAACCAGGCATGGGATTCAGCCGGTTCTGCCGAACCGTTTGTTAAAATTACAGCAGGTTCGCAGGACCGGTGAGAAGCAGGAATACCGACCCGGTCCTGCAGCAGCAAACTAAACCCCAGCTCAAGTCCCCTCCAGGGGCGCACCGTCAATAAGGCCATGTGAGGTGGTTGCCTCAGACGGCGCCATCTACTGGAAAGTGGAGGGCGGCGGTTCACAGGGCTGGAGTAAAAGCAGGGGGGCCCTCCACAACTTAAGGAAATGAAGAGGCCTCCACCAACTGTAAGGAATTAGGTGCAGGTGTGTGGGTCATGACCAGTGAAATTAACGGTCCTGCAAGACAGCAAAAGTTACACTGAGATGTATGTTCCCCATTCCACACTGTGGAACATACATCTCACTCAGAAGATGCGGCAGGACCTGACGCTTCCAGCGTACTGACACCACATCATCAGGCTGGGAGTGTCAGTAGGGGGAGTGCAGACTGCCAGTGCGGAGCAAAGCCCTCTCTCATACCAGAGCATTCCAGAACCCATCAGGAATGGCCTCACATTCATCTGAGTGGGGAGCTCCACTGCTAGGTGGGTGTTCATTGTAGTTATGATTGGCCCCATCAGAACTGATTCAGCTTCAGAGCAGGAAGCAGCTGCTTGTCCTGCTTCTGAATAGAGGCCCCGCCCACCACCAGCTGCTTTACACTCCCTCTGCAGTGCCAGTGTCCCTGCCTGCCCTCATAAACGTGCCCACTACACTCTGAACCCCCCCACCTGCCCAGCAGCATTACCCTGCAGACCCTGCCTAACCCTCCTACCTGTCTGCAGCTTTCAGCTAGTAGTTGGTGCAGACAGGAGGAGGGGGGTCTGTAAACAGTCTGAACTTACCTGTCCTGTGCTCCACAGACACAACCCCATGACTGAAAGTCCACATAACAGATGTCCAGAAATGGTGAGTATACTGTATGTGTCGTGTGTGTACTGTGTGTTATATGTATATGTGAAAAGTGTATGGTAAAGGTTGCAGTAACCCTTCTGTGTGTGCATAATGATAGACCAGCCTCTCATGGAGTCCTGGTATATATATCGCTTGAGAAAGGCTCAGTCTGAGCCGAAACGTCGCTTCCCACACATGGGTGAATAAAGTTCCGTGATTTCTTCATTTTACCTAGAGAGTGCTGCCTGTTTTTGTGTTCTCTGTCTAAGTGATCTTTTGTCAGATCATCAGGCTTTGCACCTCGCTCTATTTTACTTTTCCAGTGCTGCCGAGATATTTTTGTATTTATATATATATATATATATATATATACACACAGTACAGACCAAAAGTTTGGACACACCTTCTCATTCAAAGAGTTTTCTGTATTTTCATGACTATGAAAATTGTAGATTCACACTGAAGGCATCAAAACTATGAATTAACACATGTGGAATTATATACTTAACAAAAAAGTGTGAAACAACTGAAAATATGTCTTATATTCTAGGTTCTTCAAAGTAGCCACCTTTTGCTTTGATTACTGCTTTTCACACTCTTGGCATTCTCTTGATGAGCTTCAAGAGGTAGTCACCTGAAATGGTTTTCACTTCACAGGTGTGCCCTGTCAGGTTTAATAAGTGGGATTTCTTGACTTATAAATGGGGTTGGGACCATGAGTTGTGTTGGGCAGAAGTCAGTTGGATACACAGCTGATAGTCCTACTGAATAGACTGTTAGAATTTGTATTAAGAAAAGAAAAAAGCAGCTAAGTAAAGAAAAACGAGTGGCCATCATTACTTTAAGAAATGAAGGTCAGTCAGTCCGAAAAATTTGGAAAACTTTGAAAGTGTCCCCAAGTGCAGTTGCAAAACCCATCAAGCACTACAAAGAAACTGGCTCACATGAGGACCGCCCCAGGAAAGGAAGACCAAGAGTCACTTCTGCTGCAGAGGATAAGTTCATCCGAGTCACCAGCCTCAGAAATCGTGAGTTAACAGCAGCTCAGATTAGAGGCCAGGTCAATGCCACACAGAGTTCTAGCAGCAGACACATCTCTACAACAACTGTTAAGAGGAGACTGTGTGCAGCAGGCCTTCATGGTAAAATAGCTGCTAGGAAACCACTACTAAGGACAGGCAACAAGCAGAAGAGACTTGTTTGGGCTAAAGAACACAAGGAATTAGACCAGTGGAAATCTGTGCTTTGGTCTGATGAGTCCAAATTTGAGATCTTTGGTTCCAACCACCGTGTCTTTGTGCGACGCAGAAAAGGAACGGATGGACTCTACATGCCTGGTTCCCAGCGTGAAGCATGGAGGAGGAGGTGTGATGGTGTGGGGGTGCTTTGCTGGTGACACTGTTGGGGATTTATTCAAAATTGAAGGCATACTGAACCAGCATGGCTACCACAGCATCTTGCAGCGGCATGCTATTGCATCCGATTTGCGTTTAGTTGGACCATCATTTATTTATCAACAGGACAATGACCCCAAACACACCTCCAGGCTGTGTAAGGGCTATTTGACCAAGAAGGAGAGTGATGGGGTGCTACGCCAGATGACCTGGCCTCCACAGTCACCAGACCTGAACCCAATCGAGATGGTTTGGGGTGAGCTGGACCGCAGAGTGAAGGCAAAAGGGCCAACAAGTGCTAAGCATCTCTGGAAACTCCTTCAAGACTGTTGGAATACCATTTCAGGTGACTACCTCTTGAAGCTCATCAAGAGAATGCCAAGAGTGTGCAAAGCAGTAATCAAAGCAAAAGGTGGCTACTTTGAAGAACCTAGAATATAAGTGTCACGCGAGGTCGGCGTCGCGCTCCCTCTGCACGACATCGCCGGACCTCTCCGCCCCCCTAGAGACGAGCAATAGGGAATTGAAGTGCTGGTCTTGTCAGCCAGCACTACATGAGTTAATTCTCTGTTTGGGTTTAGCCATGTGGTGCTGATCACACCACATGGCTACTTTACATATTGCTTGGACAGCTTGCTCCGTCTCAGGTCATGTGATGCTGGCCACATCACATGATCCTGGGCGGGCTATTTAAAGATGGCAACTGCCTCACTCAGACGCCTGTGATTAGTTTATACCTTTGATCAGTGCTTTTGCGACCTTGTGTTTTGGATTTGCTATTTGGACTCTGACTTTGGACTTGGACCTCTCTTCTCTTGACCCCTGGTATTTACGCTATCTCCTGTGTTTGACCTGGCTTGCTGACTATTCTATCATTGTGTTTGTTCCGTCTGTGTTTTGTCTCTCCCTGGTTTCCCTTTCCCTCCCTCTGCACTTACCCAGTATAGGGAACGTCTTCGTGGTTGTCCGCGGCCGCCTAGGGCCGTTTGAGGCAAGTACGTAGGGAAAGAAGGGGGGTTTCAAGTACAGGGCACACCTTCCCTTGTCTCCCCCGTGACAATAAGACATATTTTCAGTTGTTTCACACTTTTTTTGTTAAGTATATAATTCCACATGTGTTAATTCATAGTTTTGATGCCTTCAGTGTGAATCTACAATTTTCATAGTCCAAACTTTTGGTCTGTGCTGTACATACTTATGAACATACAGCAGAGGGTTTGATAAAATAAATATATGTGTATATATACTATAAAGCATAACTTATGCTACAATATTTACTTAGCTCCCATTTACTACAAATGAAGTTACGCAAACAGCAACGACTTCGCACACAGTTGTTTACATAAGCCCAGCCACCTAGTGCCAGCATGTTAAAGTCTAAACCCTAGAGGGACAAGTGTAACAAAAGTTGAAAAATGTTTTTAAAAATAAAAACTGTAAAACTCCCCCCCCCCATATGAAGAATAAAAAAAATAAAGATCATTGGTATTGGGCACATCCCAAGATGTGCAAACTATTATGGAGGATATTGCTTCTAATGAGGACAGTGTTGTGGAGCATTATAGCTATTGGATTTACTGTAGGGAGCACAATTACTATAGGGGACTATGTGTTATTTCTGCGGTGTAGTGTTTAAGGGTATTAGGGAGCACACCGGGCATAGTATTGGTGGTAGAAACAGGATAAAAATGTTGGGGTAGAGAAGGATAGAAAAATTGGAAAGTAAGAGACAAGACACGTCTTAAAGAAATCAACATTGCGGTTTAGACTGAATTGAGAAGATGAAGAAAGAGAACGTCTACATCAGAGAAGACATCACAGGATGTAAGAGGTATGTGCACTGTATCTTATGTATTTCAAGTATGTCTTTAACAATAGGTGGTTCCAACCACCGTGTCTTTGTGCGACGCAGAAAAGGAACGGATGGACTCTACATGCCTGGTTCCCAGCGTGAAGCATGGAGGAGGAGGTGTGATGGTGTGGGGGTGCTTTGCTGGTGACACTGTTGGGGATTTATTCAAAATTGAAGGCATACTGAACCAGCATGGCTACCACAGCATCTTGCAGCGGCATGCTATTGCATCCGATTTGCGTTTAGTTGGACCATCATTTATTTATCAACAGGACAATGACCCCAAACACACCTCCAGGCTGTGTAAGGGCTATTTGACCAAGAAGGAGAGTGATGGGGTGCTACGCCAGATGACCTGGCCTCCACAGTCACCAGACCTGAACCCAATCGAGATGGTTTGGGGTGAGCTGGACCGCAGAGTGAAGGCAAAAGGGCCAACAAGTGCTAAGCATCTCTGGAAACTCCTTCAAGACTGTTGGAATACCATTTCAGGTGACTACCTCTTGAAGCTCATCAAGAGAATGCCAAGAGTGTGCAAAGCAGTAATCAAAGCAAAAGGTGGCTACTTTGAAGAACCTGGAGGAAAGGGGTTAGGTCGAGAATTAAGTATGGGGAGGGGGAGGGGGGGGGAGCGCCATTTCAGTTCTCGCCACAGGCAGCAGAAAGGTTAGGTGCACCCCTGGTCCCCTCCCTGCACATGCCCTCCCCAAGAATGTAATTACCAGTGCATCTCCGTAGTCAGCTGCTGCTGGCTTGTTGCTCCGTCTCCTCTCTTATCCTCCCCGAGGACTCCATGAGGGGACCCGACGTGCGGGTTTATGTAGGAGCGGGGCGGGTGATGTGAAATTGACCCATCACTCAGTGGATTACTGGGCGTACCTCCCCCATGTATCAGAAACAGTGTCTATAAAAAGACAAACGGAGCCACTCATGTACTACAAAAATATGACAATCTTTATTACATCTTCACATATATAAAAGTTAAAAAGTCAATGTTATACAGGGAGGGTAACAGTGGAGAAGAAAACCCCATCCCTGGCCCATACATATAAATACACTGATATAACAGTACAAAAATGAACAGCAGTCGCATATCATAGTGATATAAAAATACCACCAAGATCCCATACACTCATATAATAAAGGGTATAATGTCACAGTGGCAACCAATATGCGGTCAGGTATGTGTGAAAAGTAACCATGCCAATAACTGAATACCGCAGTGGCTAAACACAATGTGTATATATATATATATATATATATATATATATATATATATATATATTCACACATGACTGCTGTCCCTGCTCATATGATCTAAAATGACTCCAGAATATTATGTGCCAAACACTCACCAAATGATACCCTCTAAGAGCACCAGGTAACCACAGTGCAGAAATCATAGAAATTGATTAAATTGGTTTGGCATGACCGATCCCTCATGAAGCCATGCTGATATGGAGTTGCTTATTATCATTGAGGTACTCCATATGGTGTATTTATGTATGTGCACCATGTATATGGTGTATTTATGTGTATGTGTGTTTTATATATGGTGTATGTATATGTAAACATGTGTCATGATGATGTGTGTCCGCCGATGAGTAGGGAACCTGTTGTTAAAAATTTGAATCCCACCTCTGCACACAGCAGGACAAGTTACTTCACAACACTGAGGTAATGAGCTGCTTCATTTTCCTCTCTGCTCTGACTGTCAGAGGTTATGATCCTGAATACAGATAAAATCTTCAGCTGAATCTCTGTAGGATTTGAGTTCATGAGCAGATGTGGAAAATGAGCAGCAGCTCCTGTGTGCAGTCTCCATGACCATAGTCTATCCTGTCCGTCCTCTCTGTACTTCATGTTGCCATATGAACTGCATTCCCACAAAGATTCAGCTAAATATCATATTAAACTGTATTCAGGAGCATAATCTCTGACAGTCAGAGCAGAGAGGAGGATGAGGCAGCTCTTTACCTCAGCGTTGTGAAGTAACTTGTCCTGCTGTGTGATTAGGACAGGTTTTGTGTGTACTGATAGGATGGCGGCCATTTTGTTTCTTCTAATGATTGCTCCCCAGACAAAACGAGCCATTATAACTAATGAATATATTTATAATGAAGTAATATTTAAGTGTTTTCATTTTCTTAATTCCCGGAGAACCCCTTTAATGAAAGAGACTATTGTAAGGCAAAAACTACATCAAGAAGTGTAGTGTAGTATACTATTTCATATAGAGGCAGTTATTTTATACAATACGATCCTATTGTATGAATATATAAACATTTGATTTATTTCACCAATTTCTAGATTATATTTTGCTTTTTATAGTTCCATTAATTGTTTAAATTTGGTTTTACAGGATTTTACATTGATGTTTTATCCTTTGTGTAGGATAATGATGGTTACATGGTGATGGTCTGACTCCTGGACCCCCTCGATCAGCAAAATGACAGAACAGTAGTATTAGCTGGAATGCTGCAGTCCCTTCACTACAGTTTCCAGCACAGTGACATTCCCCCCGATTTTGGCTCTCCCTAGTACTGCTGCTCAGTCCCACTCAACTACATACACTTGAATGGGCTAAGAAGCAGTATTAGATCCTCCAGCCATACTCTCTCATATAGATATGACTGTGCTAAGTACTACAGCGAATGGGGTGCAGCACAACCTCTTTGTTCTAACTGGTGGAGGCCCAGGGGTCAGACCCTCCATTATATATTGTGGTCTATCCTAATGATAGGCCATCAACGTAAAGTCCCAGCTTTAATATCTTTATTCTCTATTGGGCATTCTCTAGATTCTGACTTCTACAGTCTACTTTCCAGATTCCAAAATATTAAAGATTATCCATACTATTTTTGCTTGAGAAGGATTATATGCCATTATTTAAAAACCAACAATTTGCTAAAACATGACACATATTACATGTGGGAATGCTTTTAAAATTCCCATCATTTTCATATCAATGGAAAGATTTTTATACTGATACTAAAAGGATTAGAATCTGTCAGGCAATTCCATTTGCCTGTAGAAAAAAAAAGTATGGCATCAATCACAGAATAAAGACTTTTTGTAATCTTTGTTGTAAATGTCTTTGCCAAGTTGCATATGAAATGTAAGACAAATTACAAGGAAATTACTACTCTCAGGGATTATTTTAATGTTTTTGCTTCTGGAGGTGAGAAGTAACATGGTGTTCCCTCTATCATTTATTTAAGTAGCTGAGTTTTAGTGAGTTCAAGCAAAGGTTTTTTTTCACGTTTTTGAGAAGTTTTGGGGTTTTTGAAGTTTTTTTGCTAATATTTTTTGGCAGGGCATAAAAATCTATAGGAAATATTAAACATAGGACAAACAAGCAATTTTGGAGTGGAGTTTTTTTCTCCCTTGCGTTGCAATTTTTGGGCCAATGGCATTTTTTCCAAATTGCAGCATGGTCAGGGACTAGCGTCTGTCTCCAATAGTGTAATGTGTCTTGGCATGTTGTAATGGAGGCGCAGGGATTTAACAGAATACATTACAAGTTATACTGAATCTATTCCTACAACACTAAATAGGAATCAGCTCAGCTACTCTTACTCACATTCAACATGACAGGATCACTTTACGTGTGTTTTAATATCTTGATAGTTTTATTTCTTTGCTCAGCTTTAATTTCATTACTTTATCATTTTTCTAGGTATGTCTCCATCTAAACTACTAAGCCATTCTGAAGTCATATAGACTGACTATTTTTTTTTGTAGTTTCTAAATGTGACAATGAAACTAAATAAGCTCTAGCAGAGATATACAGAAATCTAGACGAACCTAAAAATATCAAAGTGTTGTCAACACTAGTAATTATTTAAATCTCTGTCGGTAATAATCTTTATGATATTACCATATACTGGTTTTGGAATCTGTAGTTAAAGCACGCAACAGAGACAGACACAATCTTCCATTTTCTTTCCATCTAAGGTATAAATAAGGTTACCATTCCATTGGACTGGAAAGACAAGAAAGGTCAAGTTTGTAAAGAAACCAATCAAGAAAGGCAGTGACCTGTAACATTTCTGAGTTAGTTGAGTTTGACATACATCCAGTTTGTCTACTGTATTAATCATCGAGAGGTTTGGATCTAGTGACGTCTAGTTAATAAGTCAGTAATTCAGTTAATCCATCTTTAAATATATAGGGGGGGGAAACTGGCTTACTTGCATATAGCAACCAATCGGATTCTACCTTTCATTTATCAGATCTCTTTTGGAAAATGAAAGGTGGAATCTGATTGGTTACTATGGGCAACTAAACCAGTTTTCCTTTACACCAGTTTGATAAATCTCCCCCATAGTCTTTATATACAGATGGCATTTTATTATCATAAATATTAAATTGCTTGACTGGAATAAACTGTGTTTTCTAAACACCTGAAAGCATCCACATTGATAGATAATCTAAATTTCCATAGCCTTCAAAATATATAGGCACTTATATCTTTTTTACTAGAGATGAGTGAATCAGCGTGTGGCTGTGCAGGAGCAGCAATAACAGTACAGCATGAAACAGTAGATGTTGTCTGTGTAGGGTTAGTAGTAGTAGCAGCAGCAGGGGTGGTAGTATTTTCATCTGCGACAGCAGCAACAGCAGTGTAGTATGAAACATGATAGACAAGAGATGTGCAGCTGTGTAAGAGTAGAAGTAGTGGCAGCAGCACAGCATGGAATATAATAAACAGGCAGCAGCAGTGGCATCATCTGGTTGGTGATAAAAGCCGGTCCCCACCATCACCAATCATGTGAAGGTGTTGGAAAATTATTCATGACTGCTTTATTTTTACAAATTCAGCTGCACTGAATACTTTTTCAGACAGTACACTAGAGGGTGGACAAGACAGTATACAGAAAGCAAACTGGGCCAGTTCATGCCACTGGTCCAATATGCTGACCCATCAGTCCACGGGGTCAGGGATCAGGGTATCCACCAGACAAAGGGCACAGTCCAGGTATTGCCAAACCTATCTGTTCACATGTTGCTTATCTGTTTGCTGATGTGCTTCCAGTTGGTGTAGAAGTTCGAAAAACTGTTACATCATGTTCAGCAAACTGCTGGTACTGCTTCTGCTACTTGTTGCGACGGTAATTCTGGCAGAGGCGCTGAAGTGGTGATTCAGCAGGAAGTGCTGGGCCTCCTGGTCACACGTGGCTGGCAGGCATCCGAAGTGGGTAAAAATTCCCCCCCATTTTCCTTTCACATCAAGGGTCTAAAAGCATGGCTGTTCAATAGTCATCCCTTTGCTTAAAGAAGAACTCCCGCAAAATTTTTTATTCTCTGTCCTGTTAGAAAGGTGCATGATATAATCTGTAGTGAATGTCATTTTCTTATCAGAGGCTGAAATTGAGAGTTTCCACTCTCTTCTTATTGTAGCTGGGTCATGTGACCAACTCCCTGACCTCCAACTGACCCAGGACAGCAAGCCAGTCACTTCTCTATTCATTCCTATGAGACTGAAAGTGAGGCTCCCATAGGAATGCATAGAAAATTATACTTCCTGTCCACACATAAGATGCTGTGTGAGTTGGTGGGTCTAATTCCTAGTCACATGATACAGATAAGAAACTTCAGGATGATATAACTCAAAAATTCAGCTACTGGTAAGAAAATGACATTCACTACAGATTACATCTTGTACATTTCTAGCAGGACATGGAATGCATTTTTTTGTGGGAGTTCTTCTTTAATACTGATACACTTTTCAGCATGCCCTGCACTTGCCAGCATGCCCAATGACACAGTTGTTTCATTCCATGCCCAGCACTGTGATGGCTTACTACTGAGCCGCTGTTCCCAGTGATGTGGCCACCAGTAACATTTATCTGTTGTACAGTTCATTATGCAGCAACACCTTTAATATGGAATCAGCCACACTGTCTGGCATTACAAGTCAGTCCCATTCACTTGCATGGGGCTAGGCTGGTGTTGGCTAACCTCCGGCACTCCAGCTGTGGTAAAACTACAACTCCCAAAATTCACACTTGCTTGGCTGTTCTCAGAACTCCATAGAAATGAATGGAGCGTGCTGGGAGTCGTGGTTTCACCACAGCTGGAGTGCTGGAGGTTAGCCATCACTGGGCTAGGCTGTAGTCAGCTGTAGTAATACCTGGCCAGGCCGCTACCAAAAGTATGTAGCTGTGCCTAGTAAACAATAAAAGGGTTGCAATGCTTGCCTGAGTGCTACAGCACCTTCAATCAGTCAATCTGCAGAAAGATATCTCCTCTAGGACCTGATAATGATGGCCTATCCTAACAAAAGACCATCAGTTTTGTACTCCTGCATGGCCACTCTATGCACTATATTGTTTTTGCAAATTTGCCGCAAAAACACAATGGCAACGGCACATGTGAATACACCCTTACAATTCAGTAACGTATTCAGTATTCGTTTATAGCGGTTACCGTACATACCCTTAATTTTTAATCGCTTTTTTCACTCATTCTTACTTCACTCTCTCAACCTCATCATTACATTTTCCTTCTTTCATAATAATTTATGTAATCTCATTATTGAGCATTTCTAATATACTCCTCAACATAGAAACTGCAGCACCAAGAAGGAAAAAAATGTGGAATTATGGAAATCACTAATATGAAAATCAAAAAATGGAAACAAAATATTCAAAACATCTCGATTTGTTAATGATTGAGTATGAGCACCACTCGAATAAATACACACATTTACACACCTTGGCATGCTATCAATGAGGTTATTAATGGTTGTCTAAGGAATGTTCTGCCACACTGAATGCACTTGGGCATGCAAATCATCAAGATCCATCCGCTGGCATCTCCCACCAATGATGTCCCAGATGTGCTCAATGGGAGACAAGTCTGGAGACAATGCAGGCCTTGGGAGCACATTTAGACCATGCAGGCTGCTCACAGTACCACGAGCAATATGTGCCCTGGCATTTTGTTGAAAAATGGCTCCTGGGATACTTTGGAGAGCAGGCTGTACAATTGATTCCATGGCCAAATTAATGTTATGTTGAGCTGTTAGTGTATCTGAAATGAAGACTAGAGGGTTCCAGCTAACTTACATTATGCCACCCCACACCATAGCTGTCATGACGTTTGGTTGTGAAGCCCTCTTCATTCTTCAGGGAGTTGCTCACATGCTCTGTAGACCCATCCACAGCTATCACTGCATCTGAGACATAAGCAGGACATACCTCTATTCCAGCCTTCATTGCCATCTTGCTGCACAAGGTCAATGGAACACCTGGAGCTGGCTCATAGCCCAATGTTGTGCAAACACCTTCTGGTTTGTGTAGACACTATTTGCCATCCTAGGCTTGGAATGTTACACCCAATTTCAATTGTGTTACAGAATGGATTACTACATACTATTCTTCTAATAGGATGATCTGTCTGTGCAGAGGTGCGCCTCTGTGCATCTCTTGCTGTCGTTCCAGTTCTTCGTTGATCTCCCAACCACCGGAACACGCAGTGTTTGAACAGTGCTGATATCTCGGCCTAGGCACATAGAAATCTGCTGTAGTGATTAACCAAGGTATCTCAGTTCAAGAATTCTGTCCCTCAAGTAGAATTAAATGAGTTACTCATCAGTCTGGTCTTGTTCATAGTGAGTGATAAATAAAATTCTTCAGTGTTTGGTAATCAACTGTTGGTTATACTGCCTCTATACAACTAGGGGTATAGTGATAAAAATGGAAGACTTTAGGCAAAATAGCTATTTATATTATCAATTAATTATTTTTATACAAAATGTATGTGCATGTAAACATGATTTTGGACTGAATGATCTTAAAGGGGTTGTCCGGGTTCAGAGAAGAACCCGGACATACCTGCAATTTCACCCAGGCAGCCTGCCTGAAGAGGACATCGGAGCATCTCATGCTCCGATGCCCCCCCCTTGCCCTGCGCTAGATCGCGCAGGGCAAGGTCTCTTGTTTTGAAAATACTCGCTGCCGGGCGGGTACTTCCGCCCGGCAGTGAGTTCGGTGACGTCACCGGCCTTAATGGGCCGGCTTTAGCGCTGCCCTAGCCGTTTTACTGGCTAGGGCAGCGCTGAAGCCTGTCCATCAGCGCCGATGACGTCACCGACTCACTGCCGGGCGGAAGCCTCTGCCCGGCAGGGACCGGTACGTCACCGGAACCCGGCGAAATTCCTTTGCCCTGCGCTAATTAGCGCAGGGCAAAGGAGGGCATCGGAGCATAGGATGCTCCGATGCCCTCTTCAGGCGGGCTGCCTGGGTGAAATTGCAGGTATGTCCGGGTTCTTCTCTGAACCCGGACAACCCCTTTAAACGGCTGGCAGTAAATTAAGAATTTCATGAATTCTGTTCTTGTTGGCACAAGGTGTTAAATAATTGCCAAAATATTCACCATTTTACTACTGTTATCTATAAAAACAGCCATGTCTGCAGAAAATAGCTGTATACTGTTTATTGTAGAAATTCTTGAGTTGTTTTTTTGCTTTCTGAGAAAGCCATTATACGCATCCTTCAAGTGTCTGAAATTTAAAAAGAACCACAGTAGAATTTAGAAGAGAAAAATAATGACTTATGGACGGCTCCTAAGAAATGCATGTAGATACAGTGTACAGTATAGTTTATTATATAATGTTGCATTAAAGGTTTTTATTTATAATGCATTTATTTTTATTGATTATTTATTTTGATTATTTAGCACCAATATAATCCACAGCATTGTAGAGAGATTGTCATCATAAACATCAGTCCCTGTCTCCAATGGATCTCACAAGTGAATACCAATATCTGTCATACACATCAAAGGGGTTTTTTGGGCTGCTGAAATTGATGCCCTATTCTCCAGACACTTGACACCCAGTATCCTTATAATCAACTGTTTTATCCTGCTAAAACAGTACAGAGTGGAAGTAGGAGGCTCCATATATTGTGAAGTTCCAGGCACTGGCATACTCACTTGAATGGGAGCTGAGTTGCAATACTTCAGCACGGCCACTAGACAGTGTGCAGAGCTGTCTGCCTCCATCCATACAATGTACAATTTACAGCACCACAGCAGCCTGAAACAGCTTATTGGTGGGTGGTGCCTGGTATTGGACCCCCACCAATATAAAATGAATGACCTACCTGTAGCCTGGAGTACCTATTTAAAGCCAAATTCATAGGAAGTCAATTAACCTATTTCTATGCTTTTTTAGCTTAGGAGGAAGCCAAACTGCTTGGGACTTCTGTTAGCAACGGATCACATGTGCAGGATTTGCTCCCCCGTTAGAAATGCGCAACAGCCTATGGGGTTTTGAACATTTTCTGCCATTTAAGACCACTTTTTTCTGTGATTTAGAAGTTTCATTCCCCATGAAACTACAATTCTGAATAATAAATAAATTGACAAGTGTGTGTTACCATTCTTCTTGTGAAAGGGGTGTATTACTGTACAATTTGGCTCTGTTAGCACTGATTGGGCAGTGTCAGAATGTACAGGGACACTCCATCAAATGGTATGGTATCATTCAGTTTTAAGAAAATATGATGCAGTGTTGCAACTAAAATAGACATACTAAGGGTAGTGACAGGCCCTATTTAACTTTATAGACTGTAGTGATCTTAACCCTGTTCACCCCCTTTTATACAACAGAAGCTTAATGAAGAATATGGAAGATTTACTACTGTAAGTACTATATAGCTGCCTGAAATCTCTGTATGAAACAGGAGATATAATTAACCTACTTGGAATCAGTTGGGCATAATTATATTTAATTATCATTATTATTCAGCAGTACCAGGGGGTAATCATCATGTACTGCAACATGAATTATTAAAACAATATGTTTGTAAATTAAATTGCAAAATGTTCTATGTGGCATATGATCTGTATTATAACTACAAGTTCATTTTCACATTTATTTTGGGCTTCACTGCCTATTGCATTTATGTAAATGAATTGATCACAATCACCACCAACCTGCAGTATACATATCTTGCTGCAGGGTGAGGGGGGTATACAGGACTTCTCTAGCAGCCAGTAGGACATTGATACAGTTGAAAGCTGCAGTAGGGAACAGAATCCGATGTCTCCCTGCCCTGCTGTTCACTGTGATAGGCTACAGACCTCTAGGCCTGAAGCCTATCAGAGGCCAGCACAGGTGACGTAATGACATCACCGCCATTGCACAGGAGAGGCAGTCTGCAAGCCGCTCAAAAGGCTGAAAGAGGCCTGTGTCCTGCACCGCATCACTTGTAGTGGCACTACTACTACTGGGGCAATGTAAAGGGGGGATTTTTTTCCTTTAGCATACTGTATATTATGGGTTCTTTATTCCTACTGGGCACATACTATGCTAGGCTGGTGGGCTTTATAACTAGTAAACAGCACGGTTGTGGGCTTTAATACTACTGGAGGCACTTTGATGGGCTTTATTACTACTGGGGCACTATAGGGGTCATTAGTATTATTGGGGGCATTATGGTGAGTTCTGCTACTACTGGGGACACTATAGGGGAAATTATTACTACTGGGGAGCATTATGGTGGGACTTTAAGGAACATGATTACTAGTAATGGCAGTGTGAGGTCATTATTACTTCCAGGACACAAGGGGGACATGATTTTTCTTGGTGGCATTATTACTACTAAGGGTTTTATGTGAGGGCATTATTACTATTGGCAGGACTTTTGGGAGTTTTATTAATGTGGAGGCATTCTGGCACAGTATTAGCTTAGCACACTTATTTTGGGGGAACACTATGTTTGCAGTACTTTTACTGTCAGAGAGAATATTTGCTGGGGGCAATAATTTTTTAGCGTACTCTGTGGCAATAATTATTGACGGGGAACTATCTGTGTGGTACTGGTATTTTAGGGAGGACTTTCTGTTTCTACAGCATACTATTTTTAGGGGGGGGATTTTCTGTTTCTGCAGCATACTATTGGGTGGCACAATATTGGGGTGGCAGGGGTGCCTGCTGACCTATTCTTTGTCAAATCTGAAGGAACTGCTCACAGAAGTTTATAACAGAGCCTATCACAGTGGTATGAGAGTGGCCATATTTTGTTAATATTTATCACTGTTTGCTTCCTTCCTACGGGGTACTTGGTGTGAAAAGGTTGAGAAACACTGGATCAGATGTATCTAAATCAGATCAGCCACCAGCAATTGAAATGGAATGTGAAGTTTATGAGCACAATATTATGTATTGAGAGAAAAAGTTGTACATTTACGTAAAGTGGTTTGCCGGGACACTGCGGGTGTGATAAATACACCATGATCATTTATAACACTCCTGTAGGAGAAAGCTTGTAATATACAGTACTTACCATTCCAAATTTGTGTGACTCCTGGGAACCCAGTGACATGGTGCTCCTCTTCTGAAATCTAGCTTCCACTGACCTCACTTCCTTTACCATGTTTCCAGCCTGGGCTATGAATGGCATGTCACTTCTGCTGGGAAACTGAGCCAGGACTAACCCTCTCCTTGGTGCATGCACAAATCGCTGAATCCACCGTATCTTACATAGCCAAGGCCAGAAAACTGGCAAAGGACATGACATCTGTGAAAGCTGGATTTTCAGATAAAGAGTGTCACAAGAACAGATTCCCAGGATACTGATCCACGCAAGTTCAGAAAGTATATTATAAAGTAACATAGTAACATTGTAAGGCTGAAAAAAGACATCTGTCCATCCAGTTCAGCCTGTTATCCTACAAGTTGAACCAGAGAAAGCAAAAAAAAAAAAAAAAAAACCTGTGAGGTAGAAGCCAATTTTCCTCAAGCTTTCTTCTATAGTTGTGCTATGTGTAATTAAAGGGTTATTCTCATTTTAGACAATGGGGGCATATCGCTAGGATATGCCCCCATTGTCTTATAGGTGCGGGTCCCACGGCAGATATATTGTTAGGATGTGCAGCTGTGACACAGAACATGTCGGGCTCTACCTGTACTTGATATTGTTTCAAGTTGTACAGATGCAGAACATGAATTAGCATTAAAAGGCATCAACATTTGATAGCACCCATAAGCATGTCCCCAAACTGTGGGTCTCCAGGTGGTGTTGCTAAGCTAAAATTTTCTACAAAGTGAAAATGCTGTGCACTTGCCGATCAGTTAAACACAACTGAAACACTACATCATGCATTCAAAGCTTGCCAAATGTGAGAACAAGTTCATCTAGCAGCAGAAATAGCTGCATTTAGAGATGAGCGAGTACTAAAATGCTCGGGTGCTCGTTATTCGAGACGAATTTTTCCCGATACTCGGGTGCTCGTTTCGAGTAACGAACCCCATTGAAGTCAATGGGAGACTCGAGCATTTTTGCGGGGGACCAAAGCTCTTCACAGGGAAGTTTGCCTGAAAACCTGGAAACCTCAGAAAATGATGGAAACACCAGGGAAATGGACAGGAAACAGCAGGGGGAGCATGCATGGATGCCTCTGAGGCTGCTTAATCCCACCATTACCCCAAATCCTCAGGCAACAGCCTGGTGGTTACCCTCATGGCAATTGTGCTCACCCAGACCAAGAAAGGCGAGGCAAATACCCATCACATGTTAGGGAAGCACCCAACTAGGTGCAACGAAGGTCCATCACCGTCTGCAGGTGACACCACTGCTCATGCTGGCACTGCAGCTGACATCAAGTTTAGTATCTGTTCTTATCAGTTGCTGTGCCTGCTGGTGGTATAGTGGTGAGCATAGCTACTTCCCAAGCAGTTGATCTGGGTTCCATTCCCGTCTATCGCAGGAGGCAATGCAGAATCAGTACAATATCTAATACGTCCCCCTACCAGGGGTAAATTGTTTGGAGAGAGGGCCTGTAGGTGGGGGGCAAGGAGGTTTCGGTGGAAGAGCCAGAGGAGTGCCCCCTGGGCTAGCGTGTGTGGTGGTGACAACAGCCAGAATGGATTTTTGAAAACTGTTGCATCAAGCGGTACAGTCGTAAATTATGAACTAGATCAAGTGTAGCATGTGTTCTCTGTATTCTTCTCAGTTTAATACCGTATATGGCAGCTATCCGGAAAAATAGTTTGGAGAGAGAGAAAGATAGGAAAAAAAGACGTCAATTGTTTGGAGAGTGGGCCTGTAGGTGGGGGGGCAGGGTGAGGCAAGGAGGTTTCGGTGGAAGAGCCAGAGGAGTGCCCCCTGGGCTAGCGTGTGTGTTGGTGACAACAGCCGGATGTATTTAGAATGACGACACAGGACCCCAACTTAAAAATTTAACATCAACCGGTACAGTCGTAAATTATGAGATTGATCAAGTGTGGCATGACTTTTTAGATGGAGATTGCATGTGGTCACGTACTCCCTGGAACCCCATAGTCACCCCTTCTCTGATGTGCTAGCCCAGAACATTCTCTGCCCCAATTCGCAAGACCTTTTGCTGTTTCCGTGTGCTGACAGTGTGGATTTACCAGTGTTGTCTGAGGAGGTGGTGAACAATGGCGAGACACAGGTGTCGGGGGGGTGAGGTAGTTGTATGGGAAGCAAGTTACAGAGGGGACTCCTTGGGGGAGATTCTCATGATGGGACAGATTCAACTTGGGTGGATCAGGCACATTAACAGATGAATTTTTTGGGGGGTTACCTTACCTTAGCTATTGCGATTTGTTGGGATTGACCGGGTATTTATTTCTCCGAGAGGTGGTAACTGGAAAAAATTACTGGCACAAAAAGAGGTTAAGTGGATTCATGAATTTAACTGTGTGACCCCCAATGGGCTGAACGAAGAGATCTCCTTTTCCCCTTTTCTCTAAGGCTATCTTGGTCGACCTATGACATATTTACCTACTTGAGTTTGATCTATGATCCATGTTCTTTCTGTTTTTATAGGTGTTGTTTGTCTTTCCCTTTATTTTTATTTTTAATGTATTCGTTTTTATTTAATTTATTTTCAGGTGATGTTGTCCTCTACAGCTGGGATCGGGATAATGCTTTGGGACTTACATTGGGTTTATGTGTCTACCCCATAATCCTTTTCACTTTATTAATTTATTACATATTTTTACGATTTTATCACATTTTGCACTTCGCACTGCGCACTTGCACGCTTTGCACTTTTTCATTGTTCACTTATTAATGTTTGTTGCCTAATTGTCCACTCATTATGGTTACTCATATGGAATATTTGTAATATTTTTAACATCTTCATACCTCTTTATATGTACAAGTTTTTGTATTTTCCTTTTGTTGCACCATGTTTAAACAAATGAATTTCTCTTTTTTACACATTTGATTATGTTATTATATTTATATCCCAGGGCACTGATTTTATGTCCCGACCTATTTTTATATATTTATTATATATGTACGTTGGTTGCATATTGTTACCATGGGTGTATACAGCCGGTGCGTCATTGTGGCTTTGCATTTTAGTCCTCTACGCACTGCCTCCACTTAATCTGACGTGGGTTGCGCTCCAGCCTGGAACGCATTACACCTACGGGTGAGTTTTCACTTCCGGTGACATACTTCCGGCTGTCTGCCACGTCTGTAGCGCTCCCCGATCCTCTGTAGCGCTGCAGGGCGGGGAGTGTAGCGTTCCAGCTTGGAGCGCACCATATCCGCCCCCGGACTCCTTTTTTTTTTTTTTTTTTTGTCCGGTGATACATTTCTGGTTCCCCTGGTGGTAGCGTCCCACGTGCATTGTTGCGTGTACGAGGTAATCACCCTCTATTAGACTACTGCTTTTTATCAGCTGTGTTTGTTGTTTATAAAGGGAGGTCATACCTTAGTCTGTCTTATTCCCCAGAAGAAGCCTCAGGGCGAAACGGCGTTGGGAAAGGACGCCTTCCTGCAGGTCACCCTCCGTACCAGCTCCACTGCTCTCTTCTTTGGTATTTATCCCCTTTGCTTTGATTGCGGTTTCCTTTGTGCATTTATATTTGATTGTACTTACACTGATCTTACATTTTGGGCACATATAGGCGAGATATCAAACTATAAGGCTTCTCCCTACCAATTTTTTGGTGGGTAGTATTTACTTTGTTGTGGAGCTCTTCGGTTTGGAGGTGTCCCTGCAGGATGGCGCCCCTGCATTTTCCATTTTTCCCTCTCACATTATTCCACTGTCTGCCAATTATTGTAATGTTTTTTACTAATAAAGTTTTCTGATATCATAATATGTGGTTACTATTATTGATAGGTGTTTCACTATTTTTTTGTATCCACTGCGCAGATTTTATATGAATCAAGCGCTTTTCCTTTTTTGGTGTTTAACTTTTATTTAGCAAAAATAACCACAGAGATATTTATTCGTTATCTTCTCTGCGCAGTCTGGCGTTGGGGTTCCTCACTTTGATGGCGAACTGTGCCGCTCTCTCCACAATGGTCTGTAGCTTCTTAGATAGAGACTTTGTCAGTGATTTCAGTACAGAAGGACTTGTTGCTCATCCACAGAACCTCGTCCTCCATGACATTGTGGACCAGGAATTTGCGGAACCCTGTGAGCAGCATGTGTTTGGTCTTCTACTTGCTACTGTATCCAATGTTTGGCAATATAGATTCGCAAGTAATATTATTTTTCACACCTATCCCAAAAATAAAAATGCATGCAGTATGCGCAAATAAAACTTTGAACTGGAATTGGAGAGAGGGCCTGTAGGTGGACCTCCGGAAAAATTGTTTGAATAGAGGGCCTGTAGGGGGCCCTCCCGAAAAATTGTTTGAAGAGAGGGCCTGTAGGTGGACCTCTGGAAAAATTGTTGGAATAGAGGGCCTGTAGGTGGACCTCTGGAAAAATTGTTGGAATAGAGGGCCTGTAGGTGGACCTCTGGAAAAATTGTTGGAATAGAGGGCCTGTAGGGGAGCCCTCCTGAAAAATTGTTTGAAGAGAGGGTCTGTAGGTGGACCTCTGGAAAAATTGTTTGAATAGAGGGCCTGTAGGGGGGCCCTCCTGAAAAATTGGTTGAAGAGAGGGCCTGTAGGGGGCCCTCCTGAAAAATTGTGCTAAAAGAGTGCCAGTTGGACCTCTAAAAAAATGGCATTTTTTGGGTCAGCATTAGGCAAAGACGATATGGAGGAGGAGGAGGAGTAGGAGGAGTAGAGAGGAGGAATCGGATACATAAGTTATTTAAATCTTTAGCTCAGTCGTTCTCAACTCCAGTCCTCAGGACCAACCTGCTGGTCATGTTTTCAGGATTTCCTTAGTATAGAGCAGCTGATTTAATTAGCGTTCATCCATCAGGACTTACCACAGGTATTCATTCCGTGGGATATCCCCAAATCCTGACTGGCAGGTGGGTCCTGAGGACTGGAGTTGAGAACCACTGCTTTAGCTGCTTTCCCCCGGAGGAGATTTGAATTCCGGTGAAATCCAGGCTTTGTTCATTTTAATAAGCGTCAGCCTGTCAGCGCTGTCAGTTGACAGGCGTGTACGCTTATCGGTGATGACGCCACCAGCTGCACTGAATACCCGCTCTGACAGAACGCTAGCGGCAGGGCAGGCCAGTACCTCCAAGGCATACAGCGCCAGTTCAGGCCACGTGTCCAGCTTTGAAACCCAGTAGTTGTATGGAGCAGAGTGATCGATCCGGGCGTTGGTATGGTCAGCTAGGTACTCCCTCACCATCTTTCTGTACAGCTCCCCCCTACTCTGCCTAGACTGGGGACAGGTGACAGTGTCTTGCTGGGGTGACATAAAACTGGCAAAGGCCTTGGAGAGCGTTCCCCTGCCAGTGCTGGACAAGCTGCCTGCTCGCCTCCTCTCCCCCGCTACTTGGCCCACAGAACCATGCCCTCTGCCGCTAGCGGCGTCAGATGGGAAGAATTGTTTCAGCTTGTGCACCAGGGCAGGGCCTGTTGATACCTATTCACTCTCATACTCCTTTCCTCTGCAGGGATGAGAGTGGAAAGGTTCTGCTTGTACCGTGGGTCCAGGAGAGTGAACACCCAGTAATCGGTGTTTGAAAAAATTCTTCTAACGCGAGGGTCACGGGATAGGCAGCCTAACATGAAGTCTGCCATGTGCGCCAGAGTCCCAACACGCAAGAATTCCCTCTCCTCACTGGCCTGACTCTCCATTTCCTCCTCCTCCTCCTCCTCCTCCAAGTCCTTCTCTTCAGCCCATACACGCTCAAGAGTTAAGGACTGAGCACTGGTACCCTCTACTGTCTCGCCAACATTCTCCTCCTCATCCTCATCCCCCTCCTCCGATAAGCGCTGAGAAACAGACCGGAGGGTGCTCTGGCTATCAAGCAACGTATCTTCCTCCACCGTCTCTTGTGACAAGCGCAAAGCATCCGACTTGAAGTTGAGCAGTGATTTTTTCAACAGGCAAAGCAACGGGATGGTGAGGCTGATAATGGCGGCATCGCCGCTGACCATCAGTGTTGACTCCTCAAAGTTGCTCAACACCTGGCAGATATCAGACATCCACGTCCACTCCTCATTGTAGACTTGAGGAATCTGAGAGACCTGACTACCAGTTCTGGTGGAAGATGACATCTGGCAGTCTACAATCGCTCTGCGCTGCTGGTAAACTCTGGATAACATGTTTAATGTCGAATTCCATCTCGTGGGCACGTCGCACAACAGTCGGTGAGCGGGCAGTTGTAGGCGGCGCTGCGCTGCCCTGAGAGTGGCAGCATCTGTGCTAGACTTGCGGAAATGCGCACAGATGCGGCGCACCTTGGTGAGCAAATCAGACAGATTGGGGTATGTCTTGAGGAACCGCTGAACTATAAGATTGAACACGTGGGCCAGGCATGGCACATGTGTCAGTCTGCCGAGTTGCAGAGCCGCCACCAGGTTACGCCCGTTGTCACACACAACCATGCCTGGCTTGAGGTTCAGCGGTTCCAGCCACACATCGGTCTGCGCCGTGATGCCCTGTAACAGCTCTTGGGCGGTGTGCCTTTTGTCACCTAAGCTCAGCAGTTTGAGCACCGCCTGCTGGCGCTTACCCACGGCACTGCTGCTGCGCCTAGAGCTACCGACTGAAGGGGCCGTGCCCACGGATGGTAATTCGGTGGAGGAGGAGGAGGGGGTCGGAGGAGGAGGAGGAGGCATAGTACGTTTGAGAGACTGTGACCGAGGTAGGCCCCGCAATCCTCGGTGTGGGCAGTATATGAGAGGCCCCAGGGTCATTCTCGGTCCCAGCCTCCACCAAGTTAACCCAATGTGCCGTCAGTGAGATATAGTGTCCCTGCCCGGCAGCACTTGTCCACGTGTCCGTGGTTAGGTGGACCTTCTCAGAAACAGCGTTGGTCAGGGCACGGATGATGTTCTGTGACACGTGCTGGTGTAGGGCTGTGACGGCACATCGGGAAAAATAGTGGCGGCTGGGGACGGAATACCGAGGGGCAGCCACCGCCATGAGATTTCGAAAGGCCTCGGTCTCTACCAGCCTATAGGGCAGCATCTCCAGGCTAAGCAATTTGGAGATGTGGACGTTGAGGGCTTGGGCATGTGGGTGGGTGGAACTGTATTTCCTCTTGCGCTCCAGCGTCTGCTGTAAAGACAGCTGAACGCTGCGCTGGGACACATTGGTGGACACTGTTGAGGATCGTGGAGGCGAAGGTGTGGTTTTCCGACGGGAGGCGCTCGTGCCGGGGTCCTGGGCAGGGGGTTGACTAGCAGAGGCAGCGAGTGACACAGGGGAAGGAGCAGTGGTGTGACCCGCAGGGGGTGGTGAACGGCCTTGGTTCCATTGAGTGGGGTGTTTAGCACTCATATGCCTGCGCATGCTGGTGGTGGTTAGGCTAGTAGTGGTGGCACCCCTGCTGATCCTGGTGTGGCACAGGTTGCACACCACAGTCCGTCGGTCATCCTCACTTTCTTTAAAGAACCTCCAGACTTGCGAACATCTAGGCCTCGCCACGGGAGCTTCCCTACGTGAAACAGTTGCTGCTGATGCACCAGCTCTGGCCCTGCTTCTCCCTCTGGCCACACCACTGCGTCTTACAACCTGTTCTGGTGCAGCACTCGCCTCCGCCTCAGAAGCACTGTCTTCTCTCGGCATATCAACCCAGCTTGGGTCAGTCACCTCGTCATCCTCCGATTCCTCAGTCTGCTCCCCCCTCGGAATTTCTCCTCTAACAACAACTTCACCACTGTCTGACAACCGTGTCTCCTCATCGTCCGACACCTCTTTACAAACTTCTTCCACTAACTCAACATTGTCATCATCATCATCATCATCACCCACAGACTTCGACAGTTGGAAAACTTGGGCATCGGGAACGAGGTCAGCAGCAACCTGAGAAGTGGTTTGTGACTCTGGGAAGGGTCCAGAAAACAGTTCCTGAGAGTATGCCGGATCGCATTCTGAATTTTCTTGGGAGGGGGCAGACTGGGGGGAAGGAGGTTGAGGTGGAGGAGCTAGAGGAGTGCTCCCTTGGGTAACGTGGGTGGACTGCGTGGAAGACTGACTGGTGGACAAATTACTTGAAGCATTGTCCGCAATCCATGAGATCAGCTGTTCGCACTGTTGTGGTTTCAACAGTCCTCTACCACGTGTCCCTGTAAGTTGAGACATGAAGCTAGGGAGTGTAGCTCTGCGGAATTCCCCTGCTCCCTCATCAGCGGGTACTGTCTCACCCTTCCCAGGACCACAGCCTCTGCCCCCTGCAGTAATTGAATGCCCACGCCCACGCCCTCGACCCTTAGCCCTGGGGTTCAACATTTTTTGTATATAGGTGTATGATAAAAAAAAAATAAAAAATTAAGTCCGGTAGAATTAAGTGACGTACAGAAAGTGTCACCTGGACAGATTATACGGATTGGAGCGAGTGTGCTGAACTGTGACACACAGAAAGGTTACACGCAGCTAAGTAAAATGGATTTGTATCACTGAACTAAAACAACTGAAAAAATTATTTTATTTTTTTTATATTTTGTTTTTTTGGGAACGTGACGTGCAGGAAATATGGTAGAACTGACTGACACCCTGTTAACGGTGGCTATTTAGTCTGCGACCCAGACAAATGTCGCACAGAGAATTTTCTGGATCAAGCGGTAGATGATATTGGTAGCAAATGACTTGGTTGTATTGTGTGACGTACAGAAAGTGTCACCTGGACAGTATATACGGATGGGAGCGAATGTGCTGAACTGTGACACACAGTAAGGTTACACAAAGCTGAGTAAAATGGATTTGTATCACTGAGCTAAAACAACTGAAAAAATATTTTTTTTTAATATTTTGTTTTTTAAATTTTTTAAAAATTTTGTTTTTTGGGAACGTAACGTGCAGGAACTATGGTAGGACTGACTGACACCCTGTTAACGGTGGCTATTTAGTCTGCGACCCAGAGAAATGTCGCACAGAGAATTTTCTGGATCAAGCGGTAGATAATATTGGTAGCAAATGACTTGGTTGTATTGCGTGACGTACAGAAAGTGTCACCTGGACAGTATATACGGATCGGAGCGAATGTGCTGAACTGTGACACACAGAAAGTTTACACGCAGCTGAGTAAAATGGATTTGTATTACTGAGCTAAAACAACTGAAAAAATAAATTTTTTTTTTTATATTTTGTTTTTTTGGGAACGTGACGTGCAAGAACTATGGTAGAACTCACTGACACCCTGTTAACGGTGACTATTTAGTCTGCGACCCAGACAAATGTCGCACAGAGAGTTTTCTGGATCAAGCTGTAGATGATATTGGTAGCAAATGACTTGGTTGTATTCTGTGACGTACAGAAAGTGTCACCTGGACAGTATATATGGATTGGAGTGAGTCAGTGCTGAACTGTGACACACAGAATGGTTCCACAGTGCTGTGTGCAATGGATTTGTATCACTGAGATAGAACAATAAAAAAAAACCAGGGTTAGATATGGCGATAGCTGCACTACTAGTGCCAGCCAGCCAAGTGACAAAAATAATAAAATAAAATGTCTTCTAGCCCTTAGAAGGGCTGTTGGGTTCTTTGTGGGTTATCCCTGCCTAACAGACAACTAAATGCAGGCCCTAACACTGTCCCTGAAAGGCAGCAGCTCTATCCCTAACGACATCCAGACGGCATCTGAGACGAGCACCGCGGCCAGTCGGTAGTATATTCCTGGGTCACCTGATCAGGCCAGCCAACCCCTGCTATCGACATGTAAGGGCCCCACGTGATGCTGGGTGGTACACAGAGTCTCCTGGCTTGTGATTGGCTGTGTTTTTAGGCGCCAAAAAAGCATGATGCGGAAGTTGCCATTTCCTCGAGTATGGCGAGATACTCGTCCGAGCTGCGAGTACTTACGAGTACCCTAATACTCGAACGAGTACCAAGCTCGGACGAGTATGCTCGCTCATCTCTAGCTGCATTCTTAAACTTGAGCTTTAATAAACTATTTATGATTAGCAGTCATTTTAAGCCCTTCAGTACCAAGCCACTTTTCACCTAAAATCCCAGACCGATTTTTGCAAAACTGACATGCATCACTTTTTGTGGTAATAACTTTGGAAAGCTTTTTCTTATCCAAGACATTTTGAGATTATTTTCTTGTGACACATTGTACTTCATGTTACTGATAATTTACTGTAAGTCAATATGTTTTACCTTTATTTATTAAAAAATCCAAAAATTAGAGAAAATTTTGAAAAATTCACTATTTTCAAAATATGAATTTCTTTGCTTTTATGGCAGATAAAGATACATCACAAAACAGTTATTACTTTACATTTTCCATATGTCTACTTTATGTTGACATCATTTTGTAAATGTTATTTATTTTTTTTAGGACGTTAGAAGGCTTAGAATTTTAGAAGCAATTTTTCAACATTTCCAAAACCATATATAAACTGATTTTGATGGGCTTACATAATGGAAACCACCCATAAATGACATTGAGGTGACATTTTCATTGGTACCATTTTGGGGTATATATGTCTTTTGATCACTTGGTATTACACTTTTTGTGAGGCAAGGTGACAAAAAAATGGCTGTTTTGGCTTTTTTTTTTTTTTTTTTACAGCATTCACTTGAGGGGTCATATCATGTGATATGACCATAGAACAGGTTTTATGGATGCCGCAATACCCAATGTGTCTATTTTTATTTTTTTAAGTTTTACACAGTAAAAGCATTTTTGAACAGAATACATTTTTTTGAACAATTGTCTTAAGTAGGGTCTCATTTTTTGCGAGATGAGAGGACGGTTTGATTAGTACCATTTGGGGTACATATACCTTTTTTTGTGTTGGCTGACACAGCGCCGGAAGGCATATTACTTAAGCAGATGACGTGCATGCCTTTATCTTTATACCTCCACTAATACATTAGTCATTGCTCCTGATTAAATGTGGCATGACAGCCAGGTGGAAACGCATTGAGCAAGAGCAAAACACTTGGCGGGGCACATGTTATTAGACATTAGACTAAGTACGTAGTCCTCTGTTGCACATATGTATATCACCATTCCTATGTGCAGTTGCTCTATTCATACCACCTATCCTGAGAGGCTTCTAATATAAATAGGGACGTATACTTACTGTATAATCTTATGTTTGTTCAATTACAAATGCCTTTTTTGCCTGTTTTGGCACTTTTTTTTTTTTACAGCGTTCACCTGATGGGGTGGATCATGTGATATTTTTATAGAGCTGGTCGATACTGACGTGGCAATACCTAATATGTCTACTTTTCTATTTTTTCCATTTTTTTATAACTTAATTTTTGGGTAAAGGATGTTTTTTTTTACTTGAAAGTTTTATTTTTTTATTATGTAAAACTATTTTTTTAAACCATTTTTTAACTTTATTTTCTTGTCCCACCATGGGACTTCAACTTTTGGGGGTCTGATCCCCTGTACAATGCATTACAATATATCTTTATTGTAATGCATTGCCTGTAAATGTATTACATTTCAGCCTGCTTGCCTGTGAGAGACGGGGGGCTGGATCTCACAGGCTTACATGGAAGTCAGCAAGATGCCTATGGAAGGCATCGGGCTGCCTTCCCAGCCATCAGGTCCCGTCACCGCAGTGCGGGAACCTGATGGGGAAGGGGACCCAACAAGGATATTGCATTTGCCGCGGTCAGCACTGACCACAGCACAGCTAAGGTTAATGTGCATACAGTGGGGGCCCAGCTATCAGTGAATGCCGGACCCCTGCTGCTGATCAGCCCGCTGTAGCTGTACGGCACTGTTATTTAAGGCAAAGTCCACAATGCTGTATAATCACAGTGGGCAAGACCTAAAACATAACTTTTAATAGAATCTTATGTAAAAAAAAAAAAAAGGGGGGGGCTCAATAGCCTAGACACACAATACAATAAACCAATTATTGCCACATAACATAAATAAGGGCGTAGGAGATAATCATAAATGGAGAGGAGGAGGCCACAGGAAAACCTCTAGGCTGACCCTAGTCTCAGGCCCTCTGCTAGGCTCAGCCCGAAGTTGCAACTCTGTGGTAGTAGCACTCCGTTCTCGTACCTATTCCTAATATTCCTAAACACGCCCTTACAAAGAATTATAGCAAATCCTGCGTCCCAACGTGTTTCCCCCTCTCTCAGTGGAGGGTTCATCAGGGGACAAAAAGAGGCAGTATAAATACACTGGATCCACAACACGATAAACAGTGTACAAGGGGGTGGTCTCTACACACAGATAAACACAAGAAGCCAAATATATTATTGAGACAATTGCAGCAAATCGTGTTACAGAGTAAATGACATTCCTATACAGCAAATAGATATCATTTGATAAAGATGCTCATTTAAATGCGCTGAATGATACAGGACTCACGGTTACCAACATTCCCGACACGTGTGGATCCTCTAATGGCTCCAGCCATGCTGTACATCTATTGTGCTAGTATCCTACGGGTTAAGGACAATGGGGGCATTTTACACTGGTGGAGAAAGCACCTAATTTACGACGAGGCTGAATCTTTGCCACTACCTTGCCTCTCAAAAACCAAAACGTAGTCATAATGGTGTTAAAAAAGTCGCAAAACGGGGTCTTTCATCTTTTTTAAGCCATTACTACAGATATATCATGGTGTGGTTTAAGCAGTATGGAGCAGATTTATGTGCTGATCCCGCTCCATAAGTGGTGCATGCAAGCCGTATATACTGCCGACTGCAATGAGTAGGATCGTCGATGACTCAGATCCCAGTAATTTATTCCCTCAGATGCTGCGATCAATAGCAACCATGACATCTGTAGTGTTAGGCCTCATGCACACGAACGTGTGCTGGCTGTGCCCGTGCTGCGGGCCGCATACGGCAGGTCCGCAATAAACAGGCACCGAGCGTGTGCAGCCCACATCACGGATCGCGGACCCATTCACTTCAATGGGTCCGCGATCCGGGAGATGCGGAGCGGAGGCACGGATCGGAACACCACGGAAGCACTACGGTGTGCTTCCGTGGTGTTTCTGGCCGTGCCTCCGCACCGCAAAAAAGTAGCGCAAGCACTACTTTTTTGCGGTGCGGACCCTCGGATGCGGATCGCGGACCCCATTCAAGTGAATGGGTCCACGATCTGCATGCGGTGGCCTCACGGTCAGTGCACGTGCATTGCGGACCGCAGTTTGCAGCCCGCAGCACGGGCACGGCCGGAACACGTTCGTGTGCATGAGGCCTTAGACAGAGGGAGGGGGCTCCCTCTGCCTTCCGATCAAAGCTCCTGCAGCAAAATAGCATGGCTTAGATCTGTTGCCAGGACTGCCTGGGGCCTTGGAAAAAGATTCCAAGCCTGTCATTGCTAACTGCCTGAAAAGCCATGCAGTGTCAGAATCCCATAGAATGCAACAGTATTCTATAGTGGTCTATGGGACAAGTACATAAAAAGTTTAACAGGTATAACAAGTATCACCGGGCCTGAAAATATCTGAACTCTAAAAATATTTTTTATTGCGCAATGTACGCTGTAATGGGGAAAAAAAAAATTCTGCCATCTTGTCCCCCCCCAAATTTTTTAATAAAAAGTGATAAAATAAATATATGTACGGCAAAATGATGCTATTAAAAAACTACAGTTAGCCCCCACATAAAAAGCCCTCATACAGCTCTGTAGACAGAAGTATAAAAAATATTTGTAACGCCCCCTGACTAATTCTCTAACTTAGGGCTTGTTCACATGACCGTATGTATTTTGCGGTCCGCAAAAACGGATCCACAAAAAATACTGATGACTTCCATGTACATTCTGTATTTTGCGGAACGGAACATCTGGCCCATAATAGAACAGTCCTATCCTTGTCCGTAATGGGGACAATAATAGGACATGTTCTATTTTTTTGTGGAACGGAAATACGGACATACGGAAAAGGAATGCACACGGAGTACCTTCCATTTTTTTTGCGGACCCATTGAAATTAATGGTTCCGCAAAAAAAAAGGAATGGAAACAGAAAAAATATACGGTCGTGTGAACAAGCCCTTATAGGGGAGTTTTACGTATTTCTTCTTCTTCAGTGATGCAGTGCCTCCACCGGAGTCTTGATAGGAGCCTGTGAGGTATGCAGGAGGATTTATCTCTTCTGACAGAGATTGACTCAGGAAACCCCCACCCAGCTCAATACACTATAAGATGATAAGCTCACAAAGAAATGTTAAATGAAACAATATATATATATATATATATATATATATATATATATATATATATATATAATGTAAGGAATCGTACTCACTTGACCAGTGAAAAGAGGCTGGGACACCACAAGCTTCTCCAAAGTCCTTGTTTATTTAGCTCTCTGCAAATGATACAGCCGTAATTCCGGATCGCAGCCGGGTCAAATAAATGCAGCACACACAGTCAGTGTTGCCCCACACTGACTGCTCACTTCTCCAGACTGAGACACACCTAAGTCCAGCAGCAGGATTAAATAGAAATGCTGGACATGAGCACACCTGAAAACCTGAACTGGAGCATGGGGAACAGGCACCCACCCAGCACATTGCCTGTTCCCAGTAAAAGCCAGACCCGGACTAGCTGCTCTAACTATTAGGGTGTTCACTGACTACCTCAGTGAACACAGAGTTGCTGGCCTTTACCCCACCAAGGCTGGGCACCTTGGTGGCACGCTCCTAATAAACCGAACTCCTACTCAGAATGCTTTCTGCAGCATTCTGGGTGACACGTATCTTCCCTCAAATACGGCACCTGTCACTGCCTCACAATATATATATATATATATATATATATATATATATATATATATGCTATATGCAGTTGGATAGCTAACAATATGGGATTTTGGTAAAGTTTTAAGTCATTATTATTATATTACAGTATTTCTCTCGCCCTAAGGGCTCATGCACACGAGCATGTGTAGTCAGTGCCCGTGCTGTGGACTGTAATTTGTGGTCCACAATGCACGGGCACTGACATTGTGGCCACCGCATGCGGATCGCGGACCCATTCACTTGAATGGGTTCTGCGATCCGCATCCAAGGGTCCACACCACGGTGTTCCGATTGAAGTGAATAGGTCCGTGATGCGGGCTGCACACGGCCGTGCCCATGTATTGCGGACCCGGCGTATGCGGGCCGCAATATGGGCATGGGCCGGCACCGGCTGTGTGCGTGAGCCCTAAAGGTGAGACCATCAGAAATACTACAGTCTGAATATCAAATAGAAGGTCTGCACGTTGGGGCCCAGTTGCTGCAGATGTTGGCGTGCTTAATAAACTGTAGGTGCACTTAACGATAGAAGAAAGACTTTTTTTTTTTTACAATAACTTAAGTAGAAACTAATGTTTCAGCATTAAATGAACAATATTCTGTATGGCCTTATTCATCACTGTCCAGAGTGCCTGCAGGGGTGTAACAGTTTACATACTCTTCTGTTAATCTAGGCTTGGTTTAGGCCTCCAACAACCAGCAGTAAATAGTTCATGAAGAGAAGGACTAACAGGATGCTTTTAGGACGATCACTCTGGGATGACACTCCTTTCAGGAGGTCCTGATGAATCATCGAGCCTTGGCTTAATACTTTCTCTCTTAATAAATTGTCATCTTTTGCTTTACTAGTCTAACTGTAGATGGCTGCTTCTCAATTATCATCTGTTGCAAAACTTATTCAAGTGTCAGTTACTCGTCTCCTGCTCACTGCTCCAAGGAGAGCTGGGAAATGTAGTTCTGTTGCCTTCCCTAAGGCCCCTTTCACATGAGCGAGTTTTCTGCACGGGTGCAATGCGTGATGTCAATGCATAGCACCCACACTGAATCTTGACCCATTCATTTCAATGGGTTTCTGTACATGAGCATTTTTTTCACGCATCAGTTCTGCGTTGCGTGAAAAACGCAGCATGTTCTATATTCTGTGTTTTTCACGCAGCACTGGCCCCATAGCAGTGAATGGGGCTTTGGTGAAAAACGCATTGCATCCTGAAGCAAGTGCGAATGAAATGCGTTTTTCACTGATGGTTGTTAAGAGATGTTGTTTGTAAACATTCAGTTTTTTAATCACGCGTGTGAAAAACGCATCAAAATGCATTGCACCCACACTGAAAGAACTGAACAACTGAATGCAATCACAGACAAAACTGGCTGAACTAGCTTGCAAAATGGTGCGAGTTTCACTGAACGCACTCTGAACGCATCCGGACCTAATCCGTCACACTCGTGTGAAAGAGGCCTAACAGCTGTAGAGTTTTGTTCTTACTGATATCCATCCACTGCAGCATGAATTGCTCTTATAAATCTCTTACAGGGGTTACATATTATATCAGAATATGGCAATGGAAGAAAACATTTTTTATTTTTTATTTTTTTTTATTAGTAAAACATAACAAAAACTATATAAATTTGTTTGTTCAATATTGACCAGCAGAATAATGTTGTCATGTAATTATTAGCGGCCAGTGAATGGCATAAAAACAAAACTCATAAAATCTTGGCAAATTTTTTTTTTTTTTTTCTATAAATTCACCGCAGTACGGCTTTTTTGCCCAATACAAGCTATGGTAAAATAAACAGTGTCATTAAAAATACAACCCATGAAAAATAGCCCTTATACAGCTATATCAAAAACACTAAAAAATGTATGGTTCTTGGAAGGCTGGGAAGGAAAAACAAAAATTAAAAAAAAAAAATAGGCTGTATCCCAAAAGGGTTCATGTCAATTAAATCCGCTTTTAAGAGAATTCAGCAGTCAGTGTTCTGTAGAGTAGATTTAAAGGGGTTGTGCCATAAACTACTTTTCACTCGAAAGTGTATTTTCATCAACTACTCTAGCTCCTATTCCTCCTTGGAATTTTTTTTTCACATTTACTTCCTTTGCATTTTTCTCTTATCCTCCATGCTTGAATCCTACATACTGGTTTGCTATGAGACTGCAATCTCATTATGCCTTAGGGCAGTGATATGTGTTCTGACAGCAGCAGATCATGTGACACAAACCACGACCCTTGCTCTAACCAATGAGGCTTCCTAAGTTGTACATTATAAGGCTTCAATTCAGGATATGACAGCAACTCAAAATCAAAACTGATTTGCCACAGGGTGCATGGTAGGCTAAAACATTTTGAAAGGCGGTTTTGATAAATTGTGATATTTGGGTGAAGTTATGAAACTGATATAAAAGTAATATATCTGTTGGTCAGGATACATTTATATTAGTAGCAAAACCCCTTTAAGTCACATAAACAAAAATAATAGAGAGTGTTCTCCAGATGACTACTAATCATGAGTAGTTTCAGATATGCAAATATACGCAATATGTGCAAAAAACCTGGGTTTAAAGCTTCTTTCACACGTCAGTGTATTTTGCGGGCTCTGATCCGCATATTTTGCTGATAAGATACAGACCCATTCATTTCTACGGGTCCGCAAAAAATACTGACAGCACACTGTGTGCTGTCCGCATCCGTATGTCCGTTCCGTAGCCCGCAACAACAAAAAAATAGAACATGTCTAGAGATGAGCGAGCATGCTTGTCCGAGCTTGGTGCTCGTTCGAGTATTACGGTACTCGTAAGTGCTCGCTGCTTGGACGAGTATCTCGCCATGCTCGAGGAAATGACATCTCCCGCATTTTGAATTTTTGGCGTCTATAAACTCAGCCAATCACAAGCCAGGAGACTCTGCGGTACACCCAGCATCACGTAGGGCCCTTACATGTCGATAGCAGGGGTTGGCTGGCCTGATCAGGTGACCCTGGAATATACTAGTGACTGCCCGCGGTGCTCGGCTCAGATGCTGTCTGGATGTCGTTAGGGACAGAGCTGCTGCGTTTCAGGGAGAGTGTTAGGGCCTGGATTTAGTTCTCTGTTAGGCAGGAGTGATCTCAAAAGAACCCAACAGCCCTTCTAAGGGCTGCAAGACATTTTTTTTTGTCTCCTGGCTGGGCTGGCTGGCACTAGTAGTGCAGCTATCGCCATATATAACACTTTTTTTTTATTGTTTTAACTCAGTGATACGAATCCATTTCATACAGCAGTGTGGAACCATTCTGTGTGTCACAGTTCAGCTGACCACTCACCACAAACCACAATCCGTATTGCCTGTCCAGGTGACCCATACTGTACGTCACGTAATCAAATACGGTCTTTTGCTTTCACTGATATAGCTACATTAAAATATATATATAT
>ONZH01023335.1:0-17692 GCA_900303285.1 Rhinella marina
TATGTTCTCCATCAGTCCTCAACCATAATGTTTTCAAGGTCCTCTTCACCACTAGTCCTCAAAAATAATATTTCAAGGGTCTGTTCTCCACCAGTCCCTCAACCATAATGTTTTCAAGGGTCTCTTCACCACCAGTCCCTCAAAAATAATGTTTACAAGGGTCTGTTCAACACCAATCCCTCAACCATAATGTTTTCAAGAGTTTGTTCACCACCAGTCCCTCAAAAATAATGTTTTCAAGGGTCTGTTCACCACCAGTCCCTCAAAAATAATGTTTTCAAGGGTTTTTTCACAACCAGTCCCTCAACCATAATGTTTTCAAGGGTCTGTTCACCACTAGTCCCTCAAAAATAATGTTTTCATTGGTCTGTTCACCACCAGTCCCTCAAAAATAATGTTTTCAAGGGTCTGTTCTCCATCAGTCCCTCAACCATAATGTTTTCAAGGGTCTGTTCACCACCAGTCCCTCAAAAATAATGTTTTCAAGAGTCTGTTTACCAGCAGGCCCTCAACCATAATGTTTTCATGGGTCTGTTTACCACCGGTCCCTCAAAAATAATGTTTTCAAGGGTCTGTTCACCACTAGTCCCTCAAAAATAATGTTTTCAAGGGTCTGTTTCAGAACCAGTCCCTCAACCATAATGTTTTCAAGGTCTGTTACCACCAGTCCTCAACCATAATGTTTTCAAGGGTCTGTTCACCACCAGTCCCTCAAAAATAATGTTTTTAAGGGTATGTTCTCCATCAGTCCTCAACCATAATGTTTTCAAGGTCTCTTCACCACTAGTCCCTCAAAAATAATATTTCAAGGGTCTGTTCCACCCATCCCTCAACCATAATGTTTTCAAGGGTCTCTCACCACCAGTCCCTCAAAAATAATGTTTACAAGGGTCTGTTCAACACCAATCCTCAACCATAATGTTTTCAATTTGTTTTCAAGTTCAAGGTCTGTTCACACCAGTCCCTCAAAAATAATTTTCAAGAGTCTGTTTACCAGCAGGCCCTCAACCATAATGTTTTCATGGTCTGTTTACCACCGTCCCTCAAAAATAATGTTTTCAAGGGTCTGTTCACCACTAGTCCCTCAAAAATAATGTTTTCAAGGGTCTGTTCACCACCAGTCCCTCAAAAATAATGTTTTCAAGGGTCTGTTCCCACCAGTCCCTCAACCATAATGTTTTTCAAGGGTCTTTAACCACCAGTCCCTCAACCATAATGTTTCAAGGTTGTTCACCACTATCCCTCAAAAATAATGTTTTCAAGGTTGTTCAAGTCTGTACCAGTCCCTCAACCATAATGTTCAAGGGTCTTTCACCACTAGTCCCTCAAATGTTTTCAAGGGTCTGTTCACCACCAGTCCCTCAACCATAATGTTTTCAAGAGTCTGTTCTCACCAGCAGTCCCCAAACCCAACTTAATGTTATCAAGGCTGTTTTACACCAGTCCCTCAAAAATAATGTTTTCAAGGTCTGTTCACCACTAGTCCTCCAAATAATGTTTTCAAGGGTCTGTTCACCACCACTCCCTCAACCATAATTTTCAAGGTTTGTTCACCACCAGTCCCTCAAAAATAATGTTTTTCAAGGGTCTCTTCACCACCAGTCCCTCAAAAATAATGTTTACAAGGGTCTGTTCAACACCAATCCCTCAACCATAATGTTTTCAAGAGTTTGTTCACCACCAGTCCCTCAAAAATAATGTTTTCAAGGGTCTGTTCACCACCAGTCCCTCAAAAATAATGTTTTCAAGGGTTTTTTCACAACCAGTCCCTCAACCATAATGTTTTCAAGGGTCTGTTCACCACTAGTCCCTCAAAAATAATGTTTTCATTGGTCTGTTCACCACCAGTCCCTCAAAAATAATGTTTTCAAGGGTCTGTTCTCCATCAGTCCCTCAACCATAATGTTTTCAAGGGTCTGTTCACCACCAGTCCCTCAAAAATAATGTTTTCAAGAGTCTGTTTACCAGCAGGCCCTCAACCATAATGTTTTCATGGGTCTGTTTACCACCGGTCCCTCAAAAATAATGTTTTCAAGGGTCTGTTCACCACTAGTCCCTCAAAAATAATGTTTTCAAGGGTCTGTTCACAACCAGTCCCTCAACCATAATGTTTTTCAAGGGTCTGTTAACCACCAGTCCCTCAACCATAATGTTTTCAAGGGTCTGTTCACCACCAGTCCCTCAAAAATAATGTTTTTAAGGGTATGTTCTCCATCAGTCCCTCAACCATAATGTTTTCAAGGGTCTCTTCACCACTAGTCCCTCAAAAATAATATTTTCAAGGGTCTGTTCTCCACCAGTCCCTCAACCATAATGTTTTCAAGGGTCTCTTCACCACCAGTCCCTCAAAAATAATGTTTACAAGGGTCTGTTCAACACCAATCCCTCAACCATAATGTTTTCAAGAGTTTGTTCACCACCAGTCCCTCAAAAATAATGTTTTCAAGGGTCTGTTCACCACCAGTCCCTCAAAAATAATGTTTTCAAGAGTCTGTTTACCAGCAGGCCCTCAACCATAATGTTTTCATGGGTCTGTTTACCACCGGTCCCTCAAAAATAATGTTTTCAAGGGTCTGTTCACCACTAGTCCCTCAAAAATAATGTTTTCAAGGGTCTGTTCACAACCAGTCCCTCAACCATAATGTTTTCAAGGGTCTGTTAACCACCAGTCCCTCAACCATAATGTTTTCAAGGGTCTTTTCACCACCAGTCCCTCAACCATAATGTTTTCAAGGGTCTCTTCACCACTAGTCCCTCAAAAATAATGTTTACAAGGGTCTGTTCACCACCACTCCCTCAACCATAATGTTTTCAAGGGTCTGTTCTCCACCAGTCCCTCAACCATAATGTTTTCAAGGGTCTCTTCACCACTAGTCCCTCAAAAATAATGTTTTCAAGGGTCTGTTCACCACTAGTCCCTCAACCATAATGTTTTCAAGGGTCTGTTCTCCACCAGTCCCTCAACCATGTTTTCAAGGGTCTGTTCACCAGCAGGCCCTCAACTATAATGTTATCAAGGGTCTGTTTTTACACCAGTCCCTCAAAAATAATGTTTTCAAGGGTCTGTTCACCACTAGTCCCTCAACCATAATGTCTTCATGGGTCTGTTCACCACCACTCCCTCAACCATAATGTTTTCAAGAGTTTGTTCACCACCAGTCCCTCAAAAATAATGTTTTCAAGGGTCTGTTCACCACCAGTCCCTCAAAAGTAATGTTTTCAAGGGTTTGTTAACAACCAGTCCCTCAACCATAATATTTTCAAGGGTCTGTTCTCCAGCAGGCCCCCAACCATAATGCTTTCAAGGGTCTGTTCACCACTAGTCCCTCAAAAATAATGGTTTCAAGGGTCTGTTCACCACCTGTCCCTCAACCATAATGTTTTCAAGGGTCTGTTCACCACCAGTCCCTCAAAAATAATGTTTTCATGGGTCTGTTCACCACCAGTCCCTCAACCATAATGTTTTCAAGGGTCTGTTCACCACAAGTGGTGAGCGAGCATGCTCGCCTGAACTCGCTGTTCGGTCGAGCAAGCCTACGCTCGGGTCCGCTTGGTGTTCTGCCGAACACCTAGTGCACTCGAGCGCAATGCTCGAGTCTCTTCCCCGCACTGTAATGTTGATTTGTACGCTAATGCATACGAATTTGTATGCTAATGCGTACACATTATGTATGCTAATAAGTACGAACTTGTATGCTAATGCGTACGCTATTTTGTATGCTAATGCGTACGCTGTTAATTAGGATACTTTTACGAGTGAAAGGAGTAAAAGAGGAGAAGTCGCGATTCTGAACTTTTTCTATTAACCAGACTCCCTTTCCTCTTCCGTGCCTGGTTTAGTCCCATTGACTAACATTATGCTCGGGTGCTTGGCCGAGCACTCGAGCAACCCCTAGTGCTCGGCCAGAACACCCGAGCACAGAGGTGCTCACTCAACACTATTCACCACCAGTCCCTCAAAAATAATCTTTTCATGGTTCTGTTCACCAGCAGGCCCTCAAAATTAATGTTTTCATGGTTCTGTTCACCAGCAGGCCCCCAAAAATAATGTTTTCAAGGTTCTGTTCACCAGCAGGCCCTCAAAAATAATGTTTTCAAGGATCTGTTTACCAGCAGGCCCTCAAAAATAATGTTTTCAGGGGTCTGTTCACCAGCAGGCCATCAATCTTAATTTTTCACGGGGCTCTATAACCACAATTTTTAAGGAAGGCCAACAGCCTCTCTTACCACAATTTTTAAGGAAGGCCTACAGCCTCTCTAAACTCAATTTTTACCCAGGGCAAACAGCCTCTCTAACCACAATTTTTATCGTGTGACATTTGTGTTTTTTAAGGTTGACGCTTATCAAGATGAACAAGGCCTGGATTGCCCCTGACTTCACTACCCCACCACCAGAGGAAAGCGGCTGAACACTTTTAGGGTGTATTGGATACACTGTTTTCTCATGTAGGCCCTCATCCATAATGTTTTCAAGGGTCTGCTCACCATCAGGCCCTCAACCATAATGTTTTCAACGGTCAGCTCACCAGCAGGCCATTAATCTTAATTTTTCACGGGTGTGTTTGATGCCCTCCTTTATGTGTAATAAAAGGTGTATTGGGCTGCCTGTTCCGTGTAATTTTTGGCAGCACTTGCACTTTACGTACAAGTCAGTATATTTTTCATAACAATATTTCTTCACAGTATGTAAGGAAGGGGTTAAAGGTTTAAAAAAACAATGAAAACACAGGTTTTATAATACATTTTTTAGTAATAATAATACTAATAATAACAACAACTTTTGAACTTTTAAATAAAAATAAATACAAAAAGTAAATAAAATAAAAATTAAGCGGGCCTTTGCCGACGTGCAGCCATCATATCTTGCAGCTGTTGGTGGTTTATCTGGAGGCTGCGTAGGAGGCTGGAGGCAGCATGGAGCTTCGCTCCAAATCGCCGTAAGGCGGCCTCCATCTCGAAGTCAGTGGGGATATCTGTAGGGGTGGAAACAGTAATATAATTAGTATGATCGAGTTAAAGGGATTGTCCCATGAAAAATATTCTAAACTTTCAAAGCAGCACCTAAATCTGAATACTTTAGCAGTTGCATGTCATTAAATATTTTGTATATCTACTAGAACTGACTTAGTTATTTAGTGAAATGTATCTCTATTGAGCCAATTTTTTCTTATTTCTTAGAACTGCTCACTGAGAAGGCCCCACATGCTCAGTTTAAATCTTCAACTGCCTTCTGTTCTGAGCTGTGATAGGGAGAGTTGGACACGAGTCCTGACATGCAGCAGAATAGACACTAGTCACACTACCCTTGAGTAACCAGCTTGATGTAGCAGAGTAATTGGGGCAGATCTCTGGATCTATGTGAGGTGCAGGGCTATTTCTCGCTTTGTTAAAAAGAGATTGCCAATGTACTATAATATTATGTGATGTATGACACATTTTTGTTAAATAGTTTTGGGTAACACAAGTTTCTACTTCTTTCACTACCTTGATTTAAAAATTATTGTGATATGTCTGCTTTACTAACCACTTGGAGAACATAATGTGTACACAGTCTAGTTATCAATAACTTGTTGGGTGGCATGATCCTAGTGCTTACTAGACACCCATAAGTGCTGGTCTTCCCAGGGGCCTGGGGAAAATTTGTCCCTGACAGTTGGAACTATAAAAGATAAAACATAAAATTAGCTTATATTTTGAAGACAGAAGTTCCACCCATTAGACTTTTTATTTTACCTACCTTCTACCTCTTCACTTTGCCCTGGGGGTGTTGGAGGTGCAGGTGGGCTCCTCACTGGCTGGGGCGTAGGAGGGTTAGAGGGGCTCCTCTGTGGTGCAGCAGCTGTCAAAAATAATTAAATAATGGCCTTACATTCAATTTAAATGAACAGTTGTAACTTCTGATGTTGATACATCTGAATATTTTGGGGCTGGATCCCATTACTAACCACTAGTGCTCTTATATCACTGCAGCTGCACTCCCACATAGCCTGGATTAAAAATAAATTAAATATGTTTACACTTACTAGAAGCAGCAGGTCCTTCAGGGGCGTTCGCGCATGGCGCTGACTCTGCCGTTGGCGACGTAATTGACGTTGCTCTGCAACATAAATCCATACACAATTGTTATGATGATCGTTTTAATACTAACACTATATACTACTATGAAGATATTATGGGTGAGAGGAGGGCGATATGATGTGGAGTAGGCATTTCATGTGAAGGGGACATAGAATATCTGGGGTGCATATTTGATGGAGGGGGCATTTGTTGGGAGGGGTGGGGGGGTTGAATCAATGAATAAAAGATGTCTGTGTGTCACATTCTGCAGGTACAAACATAACAAATATAAATACAGCACATACAATGCACTAGTATACCATAGCTCCAGTCCCAACCATTCCAGATTCGGCGGGACAGTCAGGATTTTAGCGGCTGTGTCCGGGAACGGGTGGCTATGTCCCGTGGTCAGCTGTCTTTGCATCAATAGGAAGCAGAGAAGGGTGATGGTAAGCAGGGAGCAGTCCCTTCACCTTCCCCGATGTCCAGTATAATGTCTCCTTGTGGCCCCCATACAGTATAATGTCTTCTCCTTGTGGCCCAAAGTGTTTTTTTCTTCTAAATGGGTAATTATCGCAATAAATTTCTTAATATCGTTATCGTGGGAATATTTTTTAAATCGCCCACTCCAGACACATTAGCTGCAGCATGAGCACGTTTTTGAGTCTGTGTGTAGGAGGAGGAAGCACTAACTATGAAGGGGCATATATCTAAGGGTACTTTCATACTAGCGCTAGAGATCCGGCAGGCTGTTACGGTCTGGAACAGCCCACCGGATCTCTCCAGATCCGGCATTTGCCTGACACAAATGGGAGAATGGCCAGCCCCATTAACAATAATGGGGGACGGCGCTGATCCGGCCACTATCCGGCAAGAACGCCGGGAATTGGCAGGACAAATACAGCGGAACAGCCTGCCAGATCACCGCCACATATGTGAAAGTAGCCTAAGGCAAATTACTGGGAAGGGGTACGTATCTGAGAATACCTTCACTTGTTTGAGTGGAGTTAGAAGCGTGGCCTAGCATGAAAGAAAAATTGCTGCCACGCACGCCCACGTTGTCCTTCTATACGGTTTTTCATTATTGGCACTGGTATATATACAATACACTCATTTTTTAACATGTTTTTACTTTTTAAATATTTTATTACTCACCCTGTCGTATCTTTGCCCGGATCTGGGTAAGCCACTCTGGGCACTTTAAAGAGGCTCTGTCACCAGTTTTCAACCTATGTCATTAGATATATAGGCACATAGGGCTCTTAATCCTTTCCCCACACATACGTTTATATGCCAGAAGCATTAGCTAGGAAAACGCACTTTTAAAAATATGCTAATGAGGCTTTGGAGCACCGTGGGGCGTGTTCTTCTTGTCTGAGCACCGCATCTGCGACGGCCTTCATGTTCCTAACACCGCCCTGCATCCTATAAACACGCTCCCCTTCTTCTTGATGGATAGCGCTAGACCCTCCGGTCTATCGCTGAAATCCCACGCCTGCGCACTGACCTGATGTACGGCGTGTGCGCACTACAATTACAGCGCCGAACTCTGCAAGCGTTTTCTATGTAGCGCGCACGCACCGTCACTTCCGGGTTCAGTGACGTGACGGCGCGTGCGTGCTACATAGAAAGCGTTTGCAGAGTTTGGCGCTGTAATCGTAGTGCGCACACGCCATACATCGGGTCAGTGCGCAGGCGTGGGATTTCAGCACTAGACCGGAGGGTCTAGCGCTGTCCATCAAGAAGAAGGGGGCGTGTTTATAGGATGCAGGGCGGTGTTAGGATCACGAAGGCCGTCGCAGATGCGGTGCTCAGACAAGAAGAACACGCCCCACGGCGCTCCAAAGCCTCATTAACATATTTTTAAAACTGCGTTTTCCTGGCTAATGGCTGATTGCTTCTGGCATATAAAGGTATGTGTGGGGAAAGGATTATGTGCCTATATATATAATAACATAGGTTGAAAACTGGTGACAGAGCCTCTTTAACTTTAAATATGACCAACTTCTTTAAATCTGGCCCGGAGTCCGCACACTGTGAAACCGATGGTGCAGGCCTCGGATCACTGCCTCGGTCACCTCCTTCTTATGCTGGTTTTTATGGCGGTGTGGGCCATCGTAATCCTCTCTGTCCATAACCCGGACCATGTATTTCAGCTCTCCAGAGCTAAATGCAGCAGCACGTCTGGTTGCCATTTTTGAGGACTGTACGCCGCGGCCTAGCGTCGTGCGTGCGTAGGAAGCATTCGCGAGACAATAGTGTGCTAAAGATTTGTAAGCTCATGCGTACGTATTCAGTTAAGTAACATACCTTTAACAACGCTAGACTGTATGTTCGTTATTTGTGTGGGAATGTTCGCAGACGCAGTGTATGCGTACGCTCATGCGTGTTCCCTATCCATGTTTAGGCAAACTTGCATGCGAATAACTTTGGTCCACTGCAAAAATGCTCGTATCTCCCATTGACTTCAATAGGATTCGTTATTACATACGAATATACAAATATTTTGAAAAATTTGTTCAGAGTACCGAGCACACGAATATTTTAGTATTCGCTCATCTCTAGTAGTCTCAGTGGCCCCCGGGATATTGTCACAACCTTTAAGAAAGGCTGGGGACCTGGGGTGGAACCCCAAGTTACAGTAAAAGGGGGACGTACCCAGAGACTCATGATGCCTATTATTAAGGGCAAACTCAGCCAAAGGTAGGTACCTGCCCCATTCAAGCTGGTTGTCTGATCAAAAACACCTAAGGTAGGTTTCCAACGACTGATTGGTTCTTTCCGCGAGACAGAAGAGAAAGACAACTGCATCCCAATACGCCCACAGAAGGCTTTCCAAAACCTAGAAATGAACTGGGTACATCTGTCAGACACAATGCTACATGGAACCCCATGCAACCTGACAACATTATCAATAAATATGTTGACCATATCCCGGGATGAGGGCAACTGGGGAAGGGGAATGAGATAACACTGACGGGAAAACCGATCCACAATAACCCAGATAACGGTTTTGCCCTCAGAGACAGGGAGATCGGTGATGAAGTCCATTGAGATGTGCGACCAGGGTCAGTCTGGGATGGGAAGGAGGAGGAGCTTCCCAGGCTGAGAAGACCGAGGTACCTTACTCCTGGTGCACACCTTACAGGAATGGACAAATGCCTCAACATCCTGCCTCAAAGTAGGCCACCAAAACCCCCGCCTAATCAGATGAGACATTCCTTTAATTCCTGGATGGCCAACCAGGACAGAGTCATGGCAACTCTGAATGATGCGGAGCCTCAGGTGAACTGGCACAAATAGTTTATCCTGAGGGGTATCCGTGGGGGCCAGGTGTTGCGATTTCATCACCTCCCATTCAACGTTGGTGGAGGCGACTTCCACCCCTTGGGGAAGAATAGGAGGTGGACTAGCCTCTTCTTGCTGGATAGGGCACAGACTCCTGGATAAGCTCGAGTGTTTTTAGAGCCAGGAATAAATGAGATGGTAAACTTAAATCTTGAGAAAAAACAGGCCCACCTAGCCTGCCTGGTGTTAAGCCTTTAAGTGTTCTCCAGATATATCAGGTTCTTATGGTCGGTAATAACCACGAATGGATGTCTGGCCCCCTCTAGGAAGTGTCTCCATTCCTCGAGAGCCAATTTGATGGCTAATAGCTCCCTGTTGCCAATGTCATAATACAACTTGGGGCTAGAGAACTTCCTAGAGAAGAAGGCAGAAGGTCGGAGGTATGTGAGAGAAGGGGACCCCTGGGATAACACCGCCCCCACTCCAACTTCTGATGCATCCACTTCAACTACAAATAGCCTGTTCAGGTCGAGTTGAACCAAGACAGGGGCGAATGTAAACAACCTCTTGAGGTTGGAAAATGTGGGTGAGGTCCGTAAGGGGCTTCACAATCTTGGAGAAATCCTTAATAAATCTCCTATAAAAATTGGCAAAACCCAGGAACCTTTGAAGGGCCTTAAGGTTCCGGGGTTGGACCCAATCTCATATGGCCTGCACCTTGGCGGGGTCCATACGAAAACCAGAGGATGACAAAATAACTCCAAGGAACCCGATCTCTTCTACCTCAAAGGAACACTTAGGAGTATTGACATACAGGGAGTTATCACTAAGCCTCTTAAGGACCAGACGCACATGGTCCCTGTGGGACTGGATATCTTTGGAAAAGATCAAAATATCATCAAGGTACACAATGACGAAGAGTCCAAACACATCCCTAAAGATTTCATTAACATTAACAGTCCATGACAGCACCAGGAGAGAGGGTCACGCCCCCAGGACAGGAAACCCACAGGTATAAATTCACAGGTGAGCCTCCCTTTCTTCAGTTGTTTCTAGAGATGTGAGACTACCTTCTTGTCCCTTATACCGGACCAGCCCATTCTTTCTCTTGTTTTGGTTAGTTCGATATGCTAGTGAACTGCACATCATAAAACGTTTTTTGTTTTTTTTTGCACACCCGGTGAACAAGAACCACCACCAGAACGAGACTTAAAGGAAGGAGAAAATAAAAAGGAGGGGGGGAATATAAGGGGTGCTGTCATGGACTCCGGAAAACAAAATTACCGGTAAGTAATTATCATTTATCCCTACGTCCTATGACAGCACCAGGAGATCTCCCAGAGAGTGAAGAAAACATTTTAGGGAGGGACCACAGCTGAAAGGACTTTACACCAGAAGGACAGATCAGACACATCAGAAAGATCAAGTCTATAATGCTTGAAGAAAGTAGAAGCAGAGGACCAAGTAGCTGCCCGGGATATTTCCTGAATCGAAGCCTCTGCTCTCTCTGCCCATGAAGTGGAAACTGCCCTCATAGAATGAGCTGTCCACCCTGACGGAATCGGATTCTGTGTAGAAAGATAAGCTAGAGTAATGGCTTGCTTAATCCATCTAGCAATAGTAGATTTACTAGCTGATTTACCCTTATTTTGCCCAGAAAAGAGAACAAACAAAGAGGAAGATTTTCTCCAGTCTTTAGTGGATTTTAAATAGTCCAGCACACAAGATCTAACATCCAACCCCTGGAATTCTACTTCTTTTTGGTTGTTTGGATTAGTACAAAAAGACGGAAGAATGACCTTCTGAGACCTGTGGAAATTTGAGACTACTTTAGGCAGGAAGGCCGTATCTGGCCTCAGCACAATTCTATCTTCCTGAATAATAGTGTAGGGAGGATTGATAGATAGGGCCTGTAACTCACTAATTCTTTTAGCTGAGGTGATTGCCACCAAAAAGATACATTTTAGAGTAAGGATCTTAATTGGCAGGCGGTCAGGAAAAACAAAGGGATGTTTTGTCATAGCTTGTAAAACTAAGTTAAGATCCCACGGGGGAGTTTTAACCTTAACCCACCGGAAGACTCCTAGCCACTGATTTACAGAACCTGATAACCCAAGGATGGCAGGCTAATCTGTAATCGAACAACACACTGAGGGCCGAAATCTGAACCTTCAAGGTACTTAATGACAAACCCTTCTCTACTCCTTTCTGTAAGAAATCTAAGACTTCTGGAAAATTAAGTCTACACGATGTGGATGGTTGAATCCCTAGAAATCTAAAGAAGGCCTCCCAGATTCTAGCATAAATTTTGGAGTTACTGGCTTCCTACTTTTCATCATAGTGGACACCACTGACTCCGATAAACCTCTCTAATAACAAGCGCCATTCAAAAACCATGCCGTCAAGTGCAGCCCCTTCACTGGAGGGTGGAAAATAGGACCCTGACCGAGAAGGGTTGGAATCTCCGGCAGCACCCACGGATCCGAAATTGAGATGCTCCTCAGCCAGGAAAACCAGGCCCGGCGGAGGCCACAAGGGAGCAATGAGAATAACCCTTGCCCTGTCTTCCCTGATTTTCTTCAATACCATGGGAATGATTTGGAGAGGAGGAAAGGCGTACAGTAGACCCCAACTCCAGGACTGACCCAACGCATCTACTGCTAGTGGTCTGTCCCTGGGGTTCAGGGAAAAAAATTCTCACCTTCCTGTTTTCTCTGGTGACAAACAAATCTATTAGGGGAAGACCCCAAAGATCTACAATCTTCAAAAAAAAACTGAACGATTCAGTGACCATTCCCTCTGGTTTAGAGAATGACAACTCAAAAAATCTGCTTTCCAATTTTCCATCCCCTTGATGTGGAGGGCTGACAGGGACAAGGCTCTCCCCTCTACAAGCGAAAAAATCTGTACCTCCCTGATGATTCAGGTAAGCTACTACGGAACCATTGTCCGACAAAATTCTTATGTGACGGTCTTTCATCTGAGGAAGGATCTTCTGGAGTACTTTCAAAACAGCCCACAATTCTTTCAGATTTGAAGAATTGTCCCAGGTCTGGGATTCCCACAAACCTTGATACAGGGAGTCCCCCACATGAGCTCCCCAGCCCCAAGGGCTGGCGTCCGTGGTGATTATCAGAGTATTTAGAATTCTCCAAGGGACCCCTTGACAAAGATTTTTCTGGGACATCCACCAAGTTAAGGCCCAACATGTTTGGTTTGAGACAACGATTTTCTTTTCTAGATCCCTTGATTTCCCTGACCAAGATACCAGAAGCTCCCACTGAAGGGCTCTGCCATGCACCTGGGCCCATTGGACTGCCGGAATACAGGAGGTCAGGGTCCCCATGACCGACATTCCCTTCCTTATAGAGACTCGAGGATTGCTTATCAAGGCCCCGACCACTGAAGTTACCTTCTGGATTTTTTCTTGGGACAGAAAGGACCTTTGAACCGTCGAGTCTAAAATAATCCCCAGGAATTTCTGCCTCGTTACCGGAATAGGTCTCGACTAGGGATGAGCGAATCGAACCGTAACGAACCAGATTTGTTACGAACTTTGCCAAAAGTTCGGTTCGTCACCGAACCGAATTTTGAAAAAGTTCGTAACAAATCTGGTTAAAAAAAAAACGGCGACGCAAAACTGTACTTTTTTCACAGAATAGACCAGGATACAAGTCATTATTACTCCTATAATCCCTTGTATCCTGGTTTTATGTGAAAAAAAAGTGTGACGTCACCCCACAGCCCCTGAAGTGCCTGAGCGCGCCGACATCTTGTCAGTGCGTCGCCAGACATCAGAGAGAGAGGAGCTTAGCATTAGATAGAGAGAGAAAAGATATAGATAGATAGATAGATAGATAAACAAGTAGATAGATACAGGGAGAGATAGAGAAGGAATAGAAAGGGTTAGTGAGAGAAGCAGGAGAGAGGAAGAGAAAGCTAGATATAGAAGATAAGGTGATAGATAGGGAAAGAGGCTGAGAAATCAAGAGATAGGTAGAGCTAGGGACAGATAGGCATTTAAATAAAAAAAATTGTGAGATCTAGGGAGAGATAGGGAAATAAAAAAAGAAATAGGGAGAGAAAAGTGAAAAAAGAGTCAGGACAGGTAGCATTCCTGTCCCGTGACCGATAGTACACGCTACACGTTGCTGCTCTGCTGGGTGCCGTCAACCCCGTTTAGCCGCAACAAACAAAGTTAAAAAATAAATAAAAAAAAAGGTATAAAAAAAGTTTTTTAAAAAAAGTTAAAAAAAGTTATAAAAAAAGTTAAAAAATAAAAAAAAGTTTAAAAAAGTATAAAAAAAATACATCATTTCATTTCCCCCCACCCAAATAAAAATATGTCCAAGCATCCTACTTCCAGCACTTCCCAGGCAAGGAGTGCAACAGCAGGCGGTGAGGGTAGGAGAAGTGGCTGCACCAGGCCCGGTGGCAGCCGGGGTAACAGGCATGGCAGCAGGGTGCAGCTACCCCTGACGCCCACTGGTCATGTAAGAACAACACAGCCAGCGGTTCTAGATTGGCTTACCCAATCCTCCAGTTCCACCGCCCAAAGCTCCCAAACGAAGAGTCAAGCATCGGCTGGATCATCCAACACCACCCCTACATGGGACGGTCAGCGAGAGTCCTCTGCCCCGTCCCCTGTTATTAGAATGCCACTCACCTGGGGGGGCGTGGCTAACCAGCAGGCTGAGCAGACGTCGATCCATTTAGCTCTGTTGGAACACAAGTAATCCTCCTCAATCCTAGCTTTTAACGGCCTTGAAAGCCAAAAAAATCACCTAATCTCAGTTGAGAAGACCTCAAGGAACCACCAGACACCAAAATCTTTATCTGGAGCAGCTGTGAGGCGAAGTTCCAGTTGTGGCCTACACAGGGCCCTGAAGCCGCGGTCTGGATTTCCGGCCACTAGACGCACAACGGAGCGGCGCATATCACAGGGATATTACCAGAAGAGGTCAGGACATCAGTAATCCCCCTCAAGGTCGGGATCCTTAACATCACCCGTACAGAAGAACTCCAGGTTAGAACAGAGCTACACGAGGCGGCCCGATTTATTGAGCTCTGGACGCCATCTTAGACGCTTGGCTCCCCTGAGGTGGGGAGAACCGGCTAGATAGTCCTGAAGTACCACGGAGGCCCGGGAACCTCCGCAGCCTTCGGCTAACCAGATGATAAGCCTTCTAAAGGTACTGTGAAAGGGGTGAGGAGAAGTGGGGTGATATTGACCCAAGCGAGACCCGCAACGAGCCACCAGAATATACATGAAAGGCTCAGGGCTAAAAGATCAGGGACCTACCTAGTAACTTTTTACTAAACAGAAGTTCACCTCTACAAGATACCCAGTGAAGTACAGTGGATGCAACAACACTCGATTAAGGTTACCTACCTTAAGATGCAGTAATCTCTCAATGTCCAATTTAACATAACACTTGAAATGTGGTAATGCCATAACTATTAGTGACCGAGACGCATGTAGTAGGGAACAATATTTCACAAGGGGCCCAGTCCACCGAGCATATGGTGAAGATTGGCAAATATAAGGGATCACTTCCAGATCCGCAGAAACAAAATCAGCACTCATCCTTATCACAAACGGACTTAAATAAGTTCGTGATGAAGAAAACACAGGCAGCTCCAGCAACAATGACTTCATCAAGAGCATACCGCAGCTCTGGGGGTCACTCTGATAAGGAATCTGATATGGAGGAAGGAATGGTCTCTACGGCTGATCTCCCTATTTCTAGGTCTTTCATTTCGCAAGCCCTCACCAAAGCCATAAACCCGGTCCTGGAGGATCTTTCAGAAATTAAATGTGAGATGAGACAAATGGGTCATAGAGTTGAAGCTTTAGAAGCTACACAAACTGACATCATTGACTATACTAAAAAGAACACTGAGGCTTTGTATAATTACCAACAGCACATCAACCTGCTATATGATCATATTGAAGATCAAGAGAATAGGGGACGCAGGAACAATATACGCATCAGAGGAGTTCCAGAGTCAGTGGCATCTGAAGCGGTCCCCAAAGCTGTAATGGAAATTTGTACACAACTGCTGGGAGCAGAGAATACTGATCCAATAGTATTAGAAAGAGCTCATAGAGCATTACGCCCAAAGCCGAAACCTACAGACCCTCCTAGAGATATAATATGCAAATTCCTAAATTTCACCCAAAAAGAGATGGTGATGAAAAAAGCAAGAGAACAAGACAAAATTGAATATGAAGGTTCTAATATTCTGCTATTTCAGGACTTGGCCCCATCTACGCTGAACAAGAGACGTATCCTTAAACCTTTGTCAGACTATCTACGATACAAAAAAATCGTGTTCCGATGGCTTTTTCCTTTTGGCATGATGATATCCTGGAAGGATAAAAAATTAGTCCTCAGATCGCACAAGGATCTCCCGGAAATATACGCAATTCTGGAAGTTGAAGATTTGGACATTCCAGACTGGTCCACCGCAAACAACATCTTTATTCCGTCAGAGATAACTCCACCAACGCCATGGGAGACGGTCTCTCACGGTAAACCACAACGATCCAAGAAAAAATCTGGGAAAATGACCCCACGCAGGATCCTTCCAGAAGGGGACTGATAGCATGCCATCTATGCACTAAGAGATACAGCTACGGGAGCTATCTTTTCTCATTTCTAATTTCTCTTAACATTTCCTTTTATGTTACAGTCTTCTGATCTCTGGATCCCTTTCTCTTGACTCAGACCATCCAATACCATACATTTACTTTTATTTTTTTTTTTATCCTATATCTGTTCCTTTTAGCTAAATAACCCCTCGGTTGGGGAACCGATAATGGGGGTCTCATGGAGTGGTCTGTGGACGGAGGAGGGATCGGAGACTGTCTCTCATTTTGAATTACTTCTGCTTAATATGTTCACATTCTGACAGAGCTACAAGGTTTATACCTGTTTCCTTGGTATGTGTATCTTGGTCACGATTTGAATACTTTTATTAGTTCTGTTTGTTAGCTATATAATTCCTCCTCATACACCCGCTTAGAGTGGGGTGTATTAACCTCAACAGGTTACCCTAGGAGAGAGCGGATCTCCTGGTTCTATGTCCCAATTGGAGGTTGATAGCTTGTATTGCTTCGTTCTTAGTTATGTTTTCTGTTTTTACAGTTTTATAGTTCTCCACTACCCCTCAAATTACTACTACAACGATTCCAGTCGTGATTTGGAAGACAGCCATGCCAGCCCGCCGGTCCGAGGTTCACTTCGCACTCTGCTAAGGCAGGGTAGGTTTTTAGAATTATATTCACTCCACACCATATGCTTCTATGGCTGATCTACGTATAGTGACTTATAATGTCAGAGGTTTTCAGTCTCCACCCAAGAGATGTCAAATCCTCAGACATTTCCACAAAGAAAGAACACAAATAGTGTTCATACAAGAAACACATTTCAAACATGGTAAAACCCCTAATTTATCTCGATCACCATTTGACACATGGTACCACAGTACATCTGACTCTTCCAACAAACTAGGGGTCAGTATTGGTATACACAAACATGTAGACTTTGGGTTAAAGGATATCAAAACAGATGTGAATGGCAGGTTTATATTCATAAAAGGTTCTATTCAATCCCAGATGTATACCTAGCTAACTTTTACGCCCCTAACACAGCTCATAAACCCTGGTTCAGAAAAGTAATGCAAGAACTAGAGGAGTTCAGAGAGGGATTTACTATATTAGCAGGTGATCTCAATGTCTCTCTAGACCCCAAGTTAGACTCCTCCACGGGCAGATCGGCAGTTCCTTACAGTACTTTGGCAGCCATAAAGAAACTGATGCGGCAGAGCTCCTTAACAGATGTCTGGCGTTCTTTTAATCCCAATGTACGGGATTACACACATTATTCAGCTCCACATTCATCGTATCACAGACTTGATTATATTTTTGCCCCAGTGACACAGATTCAGAAATGCACTGAAGTTCAAATAGGCACAATGATCCACTCAGATCATTTCCCGGTTTTTATGAGCCTTGCACCATTAAACCCTCTTCCTAATAGATCATCATGGAAGCTGAATGAAACCATTCTAGATAGTCCTGGTGTCAGAAAGAAAATAGAAAATAGCTTAGAGGAGTTTTTCCTATTAAATGGAAAATACAATATAAACCCACATCTTTTGTGGGAATCACATAAGTCTGTAATCAGGGGGTTTTTTATCTCCATTACATCTTATCTAAATAAGATCAGGAAAGAAAGATGGCCACTCTATATTCCAAAATAGCAGATTTAGAAAATGTCACAAAAGGTCCTTGGCGGATCATCACCTGGCTGAATTAACAGCCAAAAGAGAAGAACTGAAG
>ONZH01023336.1:0-27628 GCA_900303285.1 Rhinella marina
GGCAGGCCAGACAGGTGCTGGTAGTGGGAGATTCAATTATTAGGGGTACAGAGAGGGCAATCTATCACAAAGACCGGGATCGTCGAATGGTGTGTTGCCTTCCTGGTGCTCGAGTTCGGCACATCGCGGATCGGGTTGACAGATTACTGGGAGGGGCTGGAGAAGATCCAGCAGTCATGGTCCATATCGGAACCAATGACAAAGTTAGAGGTAGGTGGAGCGTCCTTAAAAAATGATTTTAGGGATCTAGGGCACAAGCTTAGGGCAAGGACGTCAAAGGTAGTGTTTTCCGAAATACTGCCTGTACCACGAGCCACACAAGAAAGGCAGCGGGAGATTAGGGAGGTAAACAAGTGGCTCAAGAACTGGTGTAGGAGGGGGTTTGGGTTCTTGGAGAACTGGGCCGACTTCTCTGTCGGCTACAGGCTCTACCGTAGGGATGGGCTGCACCTCAATGGGGAAGGGGCAGCTGTTTTGGGGGAGAAGATGGCTAGAAGGCTGGAGGAGTGTTTAAACTAGGGACTGGGGGGAGGGTAACTACATTATAGATGGGGAAGATAGTGCAGATAGAGACCTGGGGCAAGGTAATGGAACTGGGGGAGGAATGGAAGGAGGAACTAGAACAGTGCAGAAGGAAAGGTGTAGGGGAAAAAATATATATATAAACCTTTTAACTGTATGTACACTAATGCCAGAAGTCTGACTAATAAAACTGGTGAACTGGAATTAGGGATGAGTGAGGAGGACTATGACATAGTGGGAGTAACTGAGACATGGCTGGATGATAGCTATGACTGGGCAGTCAACGTACAGGGTTACAGTCTGTTTAGAAAGGATCGCCAAAACCGGAGAGGGGGAGGGGTCTGCCTTTATGTAAAGTCCTGTCTAAAGCCCACACTGCGGGAAGATATAAGTGAGGGACATGAACATGTGGAGTCACTGTGGGTAGAAATAAATGGAGCCAAAAACAATAATAAAATACTAATAGGACTTTATTATAAACCATCTAATATACCAGAGTCCACAGAAAATCTACTTCTAAATGAAACAGACGAGGCGGCAAAACATAATGAGGTTGTTATTATGGGGGATTTCAACTACCCAGATATAGACTGGGAAACTGAAACCTGTATATCTCATAAAGGAAACAGGTTCTTGGCAATAACCAAAGACAATTACCTTTCCCAACTGGTTCAGGACCCCACTAGAGGGACGGCCATACTGGACTTAGTATTAACCAATAGACCTGACAGAACAACAGATGTGCAGGTCGGGGGACACCTGGGAAATAGTGACCATAATATAATAACCTTCCAACTGTCATTCAAAAGAGCGTTTCTTCAGGGAGGAACAAAAATACCAAACTTCAAAAAAGCTAAATTTAGTCAACTAAGAGAGGCCATAGGCCTAACTAACTGGGACAAAGTCCTCAAAAATAAAAATACAGCCACAAAATGGGAGATTTTTAAAAGCATCCTAATATCTAATTGTGAGAGGTACATACCGTATGGGAATAAAAGGTTAAGGAACAAGAAAAAACAATGTGGATAAATAGACTGTAAAGAAAGCAATAAATGACAAACAGAAAGCATTTAGATCACTAAAACAGGAGGGGAGCGAGGAAGCATTGAAAAACTATAAGGAAAAAAATAGAATATGTAAAAGACAAATAAAAACAGCCAAACTAGAGACCGAGAGATTAATCGCCAAAGAGAGTAAAACTAACCCTAAAATGTTCTTTAATTATATAAATGGTACAAAGTATAAACCTGAAGGTGTCGGCCCCTTACAGAGTAATGATGGGGGAGTTGCAGAGAGCGATGAGGAGAAAGCAAAGCTACTAAATATCTTTTTCTCCACTGTATTCACTGAGGAAAATAAACTGTCAGATGAAATGCAGAATATAAAAGTAAATTCCCCATTAAAAATGCCCTGTCTGACCCAGGAAGAAGTAGAGTTGCGTCTTAAAAAGATTAAAATAGACAAATCGCCAGGACCGGATGGCATACACCCCCGTATCCTAAGAGAATTAAGTAATGTCATCGCCAGACCCTTATTTCTGATATTTAAGGACTCTATACTGACAGGGAGTGTTCCACAGGATTGGCGCATAGCAAATGTGGTGCCAATATTCAAAAAGGGTCCAAAAACAGAGCCCGGGAACTATAGGCCGGTAAGTTTAACATCTGTCGTGGGTAAACTGTTTGAGGGTTTTCTAAGAGATGCTATCTTGGAGTACCTCAATGAAAATAAGCAAATAACTCCATATCAGCATGGCTTCATGAGGGATTGGTCATGTCAAACCAATTTAATCAGTTTCTATGAGGAGGTAAGTTCTAGACTGGACCGCGGAGAATCAATGGATGTCGTATATCTGGACTTCTCCAAAGCATTTGACACTGTACCACATAAAAGGTTAGTATATAAAATGAGAATGCTTGGCCTGGGAGAAAATGTCTGTATGTGGGTAAGTAACTGGCTCAGTGATAGAAAACAGAGGGTGGTTATTAACGGCACATATTCAGATTGGGTCACTGTCACTAGTGGGGTACCACAGGGGTCAGTATTGGGTCCCTATTCTCTTCAATATATTTATTAATGATCTTGTAGAAGGCTTGCACAGTAAAATATCAATTTTTGCAGATGACACTAAACTGTGTAAAGTAATTAACACAGAAGAGGACAGTACACTGCTACAGATGGATCTGGATAGACTGGAGGCTTGGGCAGATAAGTGGCAGATGAGGTTTAACACTGACAAATGTAAGGTTCTGCATATGGGAAGGAATAATGCAAGTCACCAGTACATACTAAATGGTAAAATATTGGGTAACTCTGACATGGAAAAGGACCTAGGAGTTTTAGTGAACAGCAAACTAAAATGCTGCCAAGGCCAATAAGATAATGGGTTGCATCAAAAGAGGCATAGATGCCTGTGATGAGAACATAGTCCTGCCACTTTACAAATCACTAGTCAGACCACACATGGAGTACTGTGTACAGTTCTGGGCTCCTGTGAACAAGGCAGACATAGCAGAGCTGGAGAGGGTTCAGAGGAGGGCAACTAAAGTAATAACTGGAATGGGTGGACTACAGTACCCAGAAAGATATCAAAATTAGGCTTATTCACTTTAGAAAAAAGACGACTGAGGGGAGATCTAATAACTATGTATAAATATATCAGAGGTCAGTACAGAGATCTCTCCCATGATCTATTTATCCCCAGGACTGTGACTGTGACGAGGGGACATCCTCTGCGTCTGGAGGAAAGAAGGTTTGTACACAAACATAGAAGAGGATTCTTTACGGTAAGAGCAGTGAGACTATGGAACTCTCTGCCTGAGGAGGTGGTGATGGTAAGTTCACTAAAAGAGTTCAAGAGGGGCCTGGATGTATTTCTGGAGGGTAATAATATTACAGGTGGGTCGTTGATCCAGGGAGTAATTCTGATTGCCTGATTGGAGTCGGGAAGGAATTTTTTTCCCTAAAGTGGGGAAAATTGGCTTCTACCTCACAGGGTTTTTTTGCCTTCCTCTGGATCAACTTGTAGGAAAACAGGCCGAACTGGATGGACAGATGTCTTTTTTGGCCTTATAAACTATGTTACTATGTTACTAATTTTAAGGATTTTTTTTGCTGTTTTGTATATTTTTTGTATTCACAACTTCTACGTATTATTATTGTTGAACACTCATTTATTGTAATTTTGTATGAGCGTCTGAAAAATCAAGAAGAATTAAAAAATGTTTCTGTAAAATCCCTTAAAGGCAACCTGTCACCAAAAAATGCAGTACAATCAGGAAGCACCATGCTGTAGACCAGGAAAAGCTGAGCAGATTGATATATTTATATATTTGAGGGAAAAGATTCAGTAAAACTTGTCATTTTTACATTTACATCTGCAGCCCTGTAAAGTGCTATCGTTACAGGAGGGAGGGGGTATCAGTGACACAATTCTATCAGGTTTTACTGAATCTTTTCCCACAAAACTATATATATCAATCTTTTCCGTTTCTCCTGCTCTACAGCATGGTGGGCTCAGATTGCATTGCATTTTTTGGTGACAGGTCCTCTTTAAAATCCTTACATAAAATACAGGAGGACATAAAAAAGAAGCTAGTCTTCTAGTCTTGCAGAAATGTCTTCATCTTCTCACCTTCATCTTCAAAATGGGTATAGCCATGAGGGTGGGGCTTAGTTAAAGGTGCGGGGTTTAGATAGGATTTAGATAGGGTGAACATTACCATGCCTGGTCTTCACATTAGACAGCAAAATAGTGCAACTGATGCCCGATCCCTTTACTTAGACCAGGTGAATGCACTGCTTTTTGCAAATATATAGGTTTCTGATGGGTAGAGCTAAAAAAAAGTATATATTATATATTCGCTTACTCTCGTCCGGCAGATTTCAGTTGAGATGGGATTCTCGGCCAGGCAACTTTAAGTCTGAGTGCCGGTTGGTTGCCCCAGTGTCCTGTTTCGGCCCATGCAGCCATCTTGTACTGTTGACAGTTCTGACCCCATTTCAGCTCAGCCTAGACGGTAATAATTATAGTGGGCATTAGATAATTTGTGGAAATATTGCAGCATCTATCGTCATTTTATAAAGCATTTACTACCTGGGCTTCATGTTGGCTTTCAACTTGCGCTCTGATGCATGCTCTCCAGCGGCTCTCTCCACTGATGTCCACCACGTAGGCCTGAAGCTTAGGCTTGGATGAGTTATAATCTCCATACACGGTTAACTTATAACCCTGCTTCTTATTGTCCGCTCGCACCGCCTGAAGAGTGGCCACCCAGCTGGGAGATTTGTATTCTCCAATGAATCTTGCCTGAAAATCACATTATATATTTGATTGGTCGTTCAAAATATCTTAAAGGGGTTGTGCAGTCAAATATATTGACCTATCCTCAGGAGAGCTCATCAATATTAGATTGGCAGGGGTTTGGGTGAGCCCTCTTCAAAATTACCTACATGTTGTCATGCTTGTAGAGGTGGAAATTTTGAAGAGGAAGCAACACACAAGTGTTGCTGCCTCCTCAAATAGTTGATCGGGAGAGGTGCCAGGTCCTGGATGGGATATGATAGGTTTTCAATATCTTTGACTGCACAACCCCTTTAAAACTTCCAGTACTTTGCTCGACAACTTCAACAAAGAACATTCCAGATGCTAAATTTCAAGAACATTTACAAATCTGCCATTTTTTAAAATAAACTCTACAAAAATGTTTTTATTTCCAGAGACCTGGAAAAAAAAGTATATTTGTCCTAAATAAATTGGCCATTTTGTTTGATTTGTTAAAAATCGAAACCTTTTATTTTTACATAAGATATTCTAATTATCAATGCATTATTTTGATTAAACCATGAGTTTTTATATTACTCCCATTATACTTACTATTGCCTGGGGTCTTCTAGCAGATTCACTGCTGCTACTACCACTACTGCTGCTACTACTGGAACTGGAGTTGAACTGTGTGCGGATATGGGCAGACGCGGCCCTAGCATGCTGAAACAGATGAAAAATTATATACCTTTAAGAAGCTGATATTATTATATGCTGAATGCAGCTCCTTCAGCAAATCACATGAAGGTCCAGATCACATCCCTATCCACAATAAAATATAGTGCTCTTGTAATCACAGTGGGACATTACATGCTGTAAACAGGGGCGCACCACCATTGAGGCCATGTGAGGCATAAAACAGGTATAAACAATCTTAGGGCTCATGCACACGACCGTATCAAAAAACGGATATGCAAATATGGATCTGCAAAAAATACAGATGACGTCCGTGTGCATTGCGTATTTTGCAGAACGGAACAGCTGGCCTCTAATAGAACAGTCCTATCCTTGTTCGTAATGCGGACAATAATAGGACATGTTCTATTTTTGGCGGAGTGGAAATACGGACATACGGAAACGGAATGCACACGGAGTACCTTCCTTTTTTTGCGGACCCATTGAAATGAATACATTCGTGTGCATGAGCCCCTCTGTAAGCATTTTGGGTGGTTTCCTTGGGGACCTCAGTATGGAAGAGTTCTTGACCAAACATGTTAATATATCTTGAGATTAGAGGCGGCTCGGATTGTAGAGATCCGGTCAGCTAAAAAGAAATAAAAAATAAATAAATAAAAATCCAGAGAATTATTTATTGCAATGATAAACCTAAAATCAAGGGAAGGGAAGGGGGTTCGGTTCAGAAATTGGCATTGTGTGTGTGTGGGGGGGAAAGGGAGGTGGCACTGTTTCTGTTTTCACCTTAGCAGAAAGGCTAGGTGCACCAATGGCTGTAAACATAACAAAGAAGCAACTTTGAAGCATAATCTATTTGAATTCAAATGCTGTATCTGTATCTGTGTATCTACAGAGTTGAGATTTTCTAGTGGCAAGCTGTCTGCTTTCACTGTGCTCTGTCAGGGACAGCTCATGTGAAGCCTGATCTCTGAACTCCTGACAGCTCATATATACTCATTATAGCTTAAAGGGGTTGTCCGAGTTATTTTTTTGTCCTTTGTATGTTTCTAACTAGTCAAATACAACAGCTTTTCCATACACTTTCTGCTTCTAAAGCTGCTGGTTTCTTAGATTTAACTCAGGGTCACATGACCTGTGATGTCAGCTTATCTCCCTGCTGTGTGATGTTTCGTGCACAAGCCTCAGAGATCAGATAACAGCCTGTACACAAGACGTCACTGTGCTGGCCACGCCCCTCTGCTTTGCCGTGCTGCTATCTGCTCTCTCCCTGGATTCCTTCAGATAAAACATTAACCCCTTCAGCCAGAACACACTGAAGACTTTACAACAGTAGCTGCAGATGTAAAGAGACACAGGATCTGCCCTCCTCACCCTACAGACACAGAGTTGACTGGAGCTGATCTGGAGGAGATGCAAAGTATTGTATTGTACAAGAACAGGTAGGGGTAAGACCCTGTGTGTATCAGCAGTGTCATTGTACAGCTGGGACTTGTAGTCCTACACATACAACATGCTGCTGAGTATCCCAGCAGGCAGACATGTCACTCAGCACTTGTATTCACTCCCTTTACAGAGAGGGGCAGAGATTGTTATTACTGCATGTAAACAAAAGGCCTAAAACTTGCTTAACTTAGTTATATATTGCTGCTCATCAGATTTAAAGCAGTATATATTATTTTTTCATAACTCGGACAAACCCTTTAATTCTTACCCTACCAAGAGGAATATGGCTTAAATAAGTGTTTAAGAGCTGACATGAGCTCAGAGATAAGGACTAAGGTTCAAAGTGAAAGTACGACTTACAGTCAGGCTAAAACGTAACCAAAAATGCTGAAAATTTTTAATAAAGACCCATTTAAAAAATAAGTTTGATGAGTTTGAATGAGTAAAATGAAATCTTTAAAAAAATTGTTCCCGAAAGTGTTCATAGCCTTTTAATGCATTAAATGTTATAATAATTTAATAATACCTTTTCAATATTATCAGTGTAGTGATGGGTTCCTTGCTGATCCGTTTGTTGGTGTTTTCTATCCATATGTTGTTGGCTTGAGCTGCTGCTGCTGCTACTGCTGTTCTTGAGATTGTTATGCTGCTTCATCATAAGTAATAGAAAATGATGTGAGGGACAATCGAACGACACTCCAAAACAACCATCTTTGCGAAGGAGACACACATTCTACTCAAACTACAAATTACCTTATACTCATCATCAATTCCAAGGATGGCCCTCAGCCTCTTCTGAACTTCAGATTCCTCAAGGTGTTCACCTCCTTTCTGTTCCAGGTCAGCTAAAGCAATTATTTTTGAGGCTGCTTTGGGTCCTGCAGTTATTTCTAGTTGCACTTTTTCAATGGGCTACCTGGCTTTCTGAGCTGTAACAGTTTAAAGGCTGGTTTCACTGTGAGTTTTGCTTCATGTTGTCCTAAAATCTGGTAAAGGAAGGTATGTCTGTGTCCTGCAGCGGTATGAGATTGACGTTGCAAACAGAGATGGAGATTAACTTTTGGAATTTTGAGACAGAAGTGGAACAGTTTAGTAGGTAACGCCTGATGTTGTCCTGTCACTCCAGGGTAAGCATACTTCTTGGCAATGACTTCTGAAGATCCCTCCTGAAAATGAAAACACATATATTTATGAATGATATAACTGGTGACTATTTTTGATCAATTCAGTATCTAATGATCTGCTGTAAAAGTCCTATTGGCCCTGTAGGTTAAATCATAATCACTTTCCTACATGATACTCTTGAACCTTACCATCACGCTAGCGGCTTCTGCTAAAGCCCTTTGAGACCTTGCAAAATGTGTCTGCACAATGCTGTGTTCGGCTCCCTTGGGGACAAGTGGTGTCGTCTTTGGTAATTCCAACGTTTCCACATTTCTGAATACAGTAAACAGTTGATTCCTGTTATAAAAAAATTAAATGCATTGAATATAATATTCAGCTTCATGTATTCTACTTGTCAAATTAGATGTCTCATGCTGTGATGTGGACTTTGAAAAGTGTTGTCCAGTTTGTAAAACCTGTAGAGAATTTGAGAGATCTCTTGGCCAGAGTGGAAAGCTGTAACAGTGGCTCACTCTGGAAGAACCTTCCTACTCTTCTGAGTAATGCTCAGTTTCCCCTATGGTGGTACTGCGGGGAAATTGAACCCTTACAACCATATTTCAGATGATTGTAAAGGGACACTAAACAGTGGTATTCTTTGTGATCTACATATTGTCAAGCAACATTTCCAACAAGTAGGGATTGTTGAAAGTGTCCCTTAAGGGGAAGCATAGTTAAAAGATGGTGATTTCACAGAAACCTCATCTCTTAGTTGGGATCCTGAGCATCGTTTTCTTTGGAGGACCCAGCACATTTGTGCAATATAAAGACAGCCCATGGCTTTCAAATGTGTAATGCTTAATTTGTCCTGTGGTGGCACTGTAGAGAAATTGAACACTTGCTGTGAGGTTCACCCACAGTATATAGCTGATTGCGGGGGTGCCTGCATCGGGACAACCTGTTATAAGCTTTTAGTGGGGGGATACTAAATAGGACAATCTGTCTAATTTAAGTAATTTTTTATTTAATCTTTGTTAATGGTCTTGTTTATGTTCAAAGGCACTCCTTGAATTCTCTACATATCTTCAAGCATTAATGGAAAAAAAAAACCTTCCATATTATTTTCACCACTCTTCCCTTGAACACTACCTTGCAATTATTAGGTCCTTTTCTTGCTGGTTTGGTTCAAATTCGATCATGGCATTCTCCTCTTTAGCATCAAACTTTGCAGTGAATTGCACTGGGGTATTGGCCTGAATGTTTGATCGAAATTCAATTCCACTTTGTACTAAGGGTGTGTTTATTCCCATGCTTGCCACTGTTTGCACTGAAATACTAAAATACAATAGACAGTGAACAGTTATTTCTATGTGATTTCCCCAATTTTCATAAAAAACTTGGTTAAAATTGTAAATATAATATCTATGTATGCTTAGCTTACCTTGGGGTTACATCGGCATGGAATTGGATCTTGGATTGCAAAAGCTGAGCAACACTCAGGTCACTTGAGGATGTTGGGTTTAATTTCATATTAACTGAAAAATATAATGCAAGATATCTTCAGGATAAAATAAAGTTGTAAGGTAGAAGTATTGCTAATCATTGAAGCAGTACGTTGGTATATTGTTAGACGAACAGCATCCACCATTGTGTAGTCCAGGATGTCCCAAACAGAACACCTTGGGAAGCTGTGGTTCCTTGGAACCTGATCAAGAGTTCCCCAGAAGAAAGCATCAAGAGCTGACATCTTAAGGTAGGACTTAACCTTGATATTTTTGAAGATTACATATACTTTATTTCTTGACTAAATTAATGATCCTGATCTTCCATATACACCAAAGACCAAGCCAAAATGATAGATAAGACCAAGCTCTTTAAACATCCAGCACCAAGGTGAATAGATAGAACCAGACTGAAATTTTGAAAAAAAGCTAAGTCGGAGACACACTATTCATAAAGGTCTCAGTGGTCCAAATGGACTTGATGGCACCTAGCAGCAAGATCAATGAATGTAATATATCTCACAGTTAACAGCAGCATTGCCAACAGCAGCAGAGTGTACGCTGAGATCAAGAGGAAGACCCATGGAAGTGGGTTGGATTTGTCTAACTTCAGACAATAGAATGGGTTGTGCCCATTGTCCTACAAGTCCATTAAGAAGTGTCTTGATTATTCTGTTTATGATAGAATGGCGGGCAGTTGGCTCTGTCAAGATCTAGAAATGGAGTAAAACAAAAGTTAAAAAAAACACTAATGGAATATGACAAACGTTATCTAAAATAGATGCAAACAGTCTTACTCTGTCAGAATTTTGAATGGTTTCCTTGGTGGCCTCAATATTGAAGATTTCTTGACCGAACAACTTAATATATGCTGAGACTAGAGGTAACTCGGATGATAGAGATTTAAATCCTCTCAGCTAAAAATAAATAAAAAAATAAGTAAATAAAAGCTTAGAGAATTATTTATTGCAATGATAATCCTAAAATCCAGACAAAACGGTAATACTCACAGTTTTCATAACCTTAGCAATGTTTTTCTGCATAGAATACTGGTTAAAGGGAATGTTCTGTTTTCTGAGGACTTCTTGGAGGCCTTCAGCCCGTACACCAAACTGAAAGGAGGAGTAGATTATCAATGTAAATATAATTAGCATATTATTTATGCCTTGAAAAAGATCACGCAAAAAAGTCTTACCTCAATAATATCTGTGCTTGCACCAGCCACGTATTGGCGCAGTTTCAAGATGATGGCAGTTGGCAGAGTGGTGGTAGGACTGTTCATAACAAGGACATTAGCAGTGGCTCCAGCCATCAGAGGGTCTATACAATAAAATACATATGTGTATTATTATGTTGGCTACTATACTATACTGTACCCACCAAAAATAAAAGGTGTCAAATTAAACATCAACTATTGAGTTTGTCGGCTTTGAGGGTCTTACCATCTTTTTAAACTTCAAAAGCTCCCATCTTTAAAAATAGTGAAACCTATTTAGGACCCAAAATTGCATTGATAATGGTCTCCTAATGCTGCCGTCCTTTCAAATAAGGGCACAATATATATATATATATTATATATAAAATGAGAGAATTGAAAAGCCACCACCAAATCCATCAAAGATCATCTCTCAAAGAACTGGTCTTTTTCAGAGTTTTCATTAAATTATGCTGGAATAATTAACTTAAAATTATACATTTAATAATAAATGTATATTTAATGACTACTGTTACTAATATTCTTTTTTTTTTTGCGGGAAATGGGCTGTTCTACAAAATCTAGCCCTAGTTGTGAATACCTGTCTGCGCACGTAAGTATATCAATCCATAATGTCACAATTGCATGGTATATGCATGGTCTCACTGGGGTAGTATGACATAGACGTCCCACCATATAGCCATTACAATGGCCACATACAATGACATTGACAATAGGTTTTAAACAGGAGCCCGAAAGCTTCAAGTTACGTCTATGTAGTCTTATGCAGCCACTTGTGCTCCATTTTGCAATAATTACTTACAATTAAACATGTCAAGGTTGAAAGCTTTGCTGTAGCGCATGCTCAGTTTGTCAAGCATTGGGTTCATGATTTTGATGGCAATGTTGCAAGCTTCTCTCCTAAATTAGTTTAGAAATATGTAAGCAAAATATTAGGTGAACTCGTAGTCTCTATCCATGGTCCATGTCTTGTAAGAGATCTCCACTTACAGCTCACGGTTTTCTGGGGCTGCAGCTTCGGTAAAAGCCTTGATGTAAGAGTAGACAAAACTAGCCAGCTGCATGTTAACTTTAGTCTCCTTCTGTATTGCTTGAGCCATGGTGGTCACGGTGGCGGCAGATGGTCTACACTCCATGAGAACTGCGGCAGCCATCATACGGACCTCAGTGTGAGTTCTACAATTCATTAGGATGCTGAGCATCATTTTCTCAACCTACACAGAAAAAAATATGTTCATGAAGGGTTGTCATGTATCATATTGTCTACATGTGGTCTCATATTGTAACCACCAAAAGGCGGACCCTAAGGCACTTACTCTCCTGGGGTCATTCTTGGCTATGTTCCTGAGGGCCATCACAGCATCGACTTGAACTCTAACTGGCAGCTGGTTGGCGCTAGAGGAAAATCCTGGCAAGGATTTCATAAGATGCTGGATGCTTGAAACTTGTCCAGCATTACCTATAGCCTTCATGGCTGTGGACATTTCTTCAGTGCGAGCCTTGCTGGCAGCTTCGGCAGCAAAATCATGGAGGAGCTGAAACATGGAGAGATTAATATTTTCCATATTAGATCTTTTGTAAGGAAGTTGCAAAATAGGAACCCATCAGATGTTGACTTTCACTGTGTAATGTGAACTAGATTCATCAAAGGTCACTCATCATTAGTTGGTATGGGTTGGTTTGGGTATTTCTTCCCATTTGCTCATATATTTACATCTACATTAGGTGGATAAAATTTGATGTATTCTACTGCTGGAACAAACAACCTGACTAACCTGCTAAATCACTCACCTGAAGAGCCGATTCCGGGCATACTTGGGTGGTTGCACAGAATTTGTTCACCATTGTTCCATAGGACAACATGGCTGCCTTGTGTAGTACTGGGGAATTTTGGACTCTAGAATCCTCCAGAAGTTCCTGATTACCAAAACAAATTATTATACAATTAATTGGATGGTAAATATATTTTAAATATTTTTTTCTAGTCTTATGCTTAATTACTGGAGATGTTCTTGACTTAAGTGGGTTGTCCAGGAATAGAAAAACAGCCAATTTCTTCAAGAAATAGCTCCACACCTGTGTGTGGTATTGCAGGTCAGCTTCAATCACTTTAATACAGTTGAGATGCAATATCAGGCGCTACTTATAGAAAGGAATGTCTGTTTTTGGAAGATAGAAGCCATGTTTTTTACTTCCCTGACCCCCAAATCAACATTTCATGAATAGAGATCCCTGTTAGCCATTCCATGAATTGGAGTGGCTTACTGCATTTTCTCTCATTGGGATGCCTAACATAAAGTCCAGAAAAGTCCTTGCCACCTATCATTCCTGCGTTATCTCACGTATATCTAGACCTAATAACCCCCAGAAACGTTTCCATATATTTTATGGCAGAGGGTTCCTCTATTGGGCTACTTACTATAAATTATAAAGATATTGATATTCATTGGAGCTATGGATATTACCATCACTAAGGAATTGAACAAAAGTATAATCATATACAAAGAAAACCAAACACTCACAGCAGCAACTTGAAGAGCATTCTGGCTGGCCCGTGTATGCTGTAATGCAAGAGTGATAGACATGGCGGCTTCCTGGGTGCTCTGGTTTGGAATATTATGCCTGACAACCTTAAGAGACTCCGCTGTGCCAATGAGAGGGATTGCTTTTGCTAACCATTGCCTAAAAAGAACAACCATGAAATATAATTAAAAGTATATCAGTAAATGAAAAGAACTAATCCTATTCGACAATGATAAAACGTAACATTTATTATATATGGATAAAATAGGGAGTCCTTAGATAAGACGATACAATATATTATTCTATAAAAACAAATGGTAAGAAAGGAGTACACGACGGCACTTCCAACAATAAACCAAGTGTCCTACCACTCTGTCGACAAGGTCCACTGGCTCCAATGGTTCAGGAGAGGTCGGAACAAGGAAGAGAACACCTTATTTCCCCAGACCTGATCTAGATATTCCACGGGAACCGGACGACGGGGTATGGGACCACTGTCCCCATTTTTCCCTAGGGTGGGTGCTATCATGGCCCTGATGTCCTAACCACGGAGCACCTGCCCTGACAAGAGCGACCCTGTCTGGAACCTTTCCCTGGGTAAGAAACCCTAATACAGCCCTGTTCCTAGCACTACCCAGATTTCCCTACATGCATGTTTCGTAATGCATACTCATCAGGAGAATAAATAGTGAGCGGGTTGGGTTGCCAAGTTGGAGGTCACAAAACGGGGATAGTGTGCTCCCCTAGCCACAAGGGCTTTTTGTCACCTCCAAAAATAGCCTATCTAAGATAGTAAACAGGCTATATAATGGTACAGGGAAAAGGACAAGAGATATAGATGTAGCACTCTCTATGTCCAAATAAATGGGCCGCAACCTGACAGGAATGATAACTAACCTGTAAAGGGAAGCGCGCCTTCTCGGAATTTAAAGGCCCTCAGTCATGTGAGAACGAGGCCTGGCTGAGGACTGGGACACGAATGACATAGGAGATGATGTCATCGCGTTGTGCGCCGCCGCAGGGCGCATGCGCGGCGCGGTCAGGAGGTCGCTAGGCAACAAGGACACGCTGTCTGCGAACCTCAGACCCTGAAGTGCCAGAACGCTGTCGGGCGCTATTATTAGGTATATGGGGCAGGAGCCAAAATTATACCTCAAGGTTTGGTGGGGTAAGTACAGTGAGGGATAGGCGCCCAAAATGGTTTGGTGCTATCATAGTAAAAATATATAGTATAAACGGTGCTGCATCTAATTAAAGGTATACACCATATATTTACATTCATCCACAGAGAAGTAATATAATAAACCAAGTCCTGACATAAATGACAACATTATGTAATCGTAGGTATGATCGCAAAAAAATACGGTTCTTGATTTAAAATATTCAAAAGATATGATCAGAGACAGGTCATAAAAAATAAAATATAAATGACCTATATTCAGGATTCATGGGAGTCAGGGTGAGAGATAACTCGCACCATATAACTGCCATGGACCATGGTTAAAGTGGCAAGACCCATTTTTCAAATGAAGCAACTAAAATTAAGTTGCTCATTCAGGCCTCCAGGGAACACAGTTTGTAATAGGAAAATCCACTTAGTCTCATGTTGCAGCAGTGTGCTGTCCCAGTTACCGCCCCGTAAAGGCGGTTTCACCGTCTCGATCCCTATTGCTTTGATGCACCTGGGATTTCCTTGATGAAAATCCAAGACGTGTCGCGCCACTGCTGTGTCTCGTTTATTATCGATATCCCCAAGGTGTTCTGCTATGCGGCGACGTAGTTCGAGTCTAATTTTCCCTATATATTCTCTCCCGCATTCGCATGTTACTTTATATATTACACCTTGGGTACGGCAGCTGATGAAGCTATTGATTTGGAAGGTCCGTTGCAGATTATCACTATAAAAGGTCTTTCCACTCTGGATGGTACCGCAGGCAACACACCCGCTGCATCTAAAGCAGCCCTTTGGTTCGCGACTCAGCCAAGTTGCGGCGGCGCACAACGTGATGACATCATCTCCTATGTCATTCGCGTCCCAGCCCTCAGCCAGGCCTCGTTCTCATATGACTGAGGGGCTTTAAATTCCGAGAAGGCGCGCTTCCCTTTACAGGCTAGTTATCATTCCTGTCAGGTTGCGGCCCATTTATTTGGACATAGAGAGTGCTACATCTATATCTCTTGAACTTTTCCGTGTACCATTATATAGCCTGTTTACTATCTTAGATAGGCTATTTTTGGAGTTGACAAAAAGCCCTTGTGGCTAGGGGAGGGCACACTATCCCCCTTTTGTGACCTCCAACTTGGCAACCCAACCCGCTCACTATTTATTCCCCTGATAAGTATGCATTACGAAATATGCATGTAGGGAAATCTGGGTAGTGCTAGGAACAGGGCTGTATTAGGGTTTCTTAAACAGAGAAAGGTTCTGGATGGGGTCACTCTTGTCAGGGCGGGTGCTCCGTGGTTAGGACATCAGGGCCATGATAGCACACACCCTAGGGCAAAAATAGGGACAGTGGTCCCATACCCCATCGTCCGGTTCCCGTGGAATATCTAGATCAGGTCTGGGGATATAAGGTGTTTTCTTCCGTGTTCCGACCTCTCCTGAACCATTGGAGCCAGTGGACCTTGTCGACAGAGTGGTAGGACACTTGGTTTATTGTTGGAAGTGCCGCCTTGTACTCTTTTCCTACCATTTGTTTATATAGAATAATATATTGTATCGTCTTATCTAAGGACTCCCTATTTTATCCATATATAATAAATGTTATGTTTTATCATTGTCGAAAAGGATTAGTTCTTTTCATTTACTTGTGCCAATTTATAGTCCTATAGTTTATACCATCATTACCATTTCACATTATATTCTTCCTAAAAGTATATCAGGCAGCAACACACCTTGAATGGTAGCTATAAATAGGTTGTCTCGTGTAAAGAAAAAAAACAACATAAGATATTGATGTTGCACGTACTCATTCCTAGACCATTATATAGTTACAGAGCCTGCAGGTCCTTACCAGTACAGAGGTTTGTTGGAGTACTGTTTTAAGATGGCCTGGGTGTTATTGGGGTTCAAGTCTCGCAGGAGTTGGATCAGTTGCAGGAATTTAGCTGGAGCCTCTGCCTGTACCTCTTGCTGGTTGTTCTGTGCCAGGTGCTGCAGAGTATCTGAGACCTGCCAAAAGTACATAAGACAATATTGTTGCAACTAGTCTGGAGCAGTAGGCTCTAGATGACCCGTGATGGGACATTAGCTTTAAGTTCATAGTCTCTCCTCTGACTCTTGCTTTTGTAACTTCAGCATGACACTGACCTTTGGATTTAGATAGCAATGGGCAGACAGCTATTCCTCACATGTCTAGCCCTTCTTTCCAAGTATTAGGGGATAACGGGTGTCTTGTCTTTGGAGTGTGGAGTTGACCTTGGTTGGATTCAAACCTAGGACCACAGTGCCGCAAGGTACCACTTACCACTGAGCTACCATGCTTTCCATGACTTTAGGTTCTAGTGTTACTCATAACCCAATATTCTAGCAATATTCTAGACAGTAGGTTTTCATCAATGAATCTAGATCAGTGGTTCTCAACTCCAGTCCTCAGGACCCACCTGCCAGTCAGGTTTTCAGGATTTCCTTAGTTTAGACCAGCTGATATAATTAGCGTCCATCCATCAGGACTTACCACAGGTATTCATTCTGTGGGATATTCCTAAATCCTGACTGGCAGGTGGGTCCCGAGGACTGGAGTTGAGAACCACTGATCTAGATACTAAACTCATCACGGCCTTGTGCTTCTAGGAACATATAAAACCTGGTTCATATAACCTAATCAGTAGCAATACTAGGTCAAAATTAACCCTAGTAATTACATTTCCTTAGCAACATATGACTTTCCCTCTGTGCCTTACCTGAGCCTCTATGTTCTCGGCCTTGAACAAATGAAATGGCATCTGGAAAACCTCACGGCCAAATTGGTATTTCAGTCCTCCACGATTTTCTAGTTGCACAAGTGGCTCATTCACGCTGCTGGACTTGATCTCTTTTAAGGCGAGTATTTGTCTGGAAATTAAAAAAAAAGAAAACGTTTTTTTTGTGCAAAATAGCTCCTGTCTGACTGTGTATGTGTTTATGTGTGACATGTGTATGGCAAGTACAGATCTTTTTTCTGCAGAAGTTCTTGGTGTCCTCTAATCTCAGGGTATGGCTGGTCCACCATAAAAATAATGTGTGTTATGTAACAAAGTCACAAAGGGAGTAATTTCTTACACAGAAATAAATCTATATTAGGCTACTTTCACACTTGCGTTTGCAGGATCCGTTAGTGAGATCCGTCCAGGCTCTCACAAACAGATCCGTCATGATAATACAACGTTTGCATCCATTCTGAATGGATCTGTTTGTATTATCTTTTACATAGCCCAGATGGATCCGTCATGAACTCCATTGAAAGTTTTCTGTTGTGTCAGACAAAACAGATCCATCCCCATTAACTTACATTGTGAGTCATGATGGATCAGTTTGGATCGTTTGGATCAGTTTCCATTAAGCGGACACCAAAACCCTGCAGGCAGGGTTTTAGTGTCCGCCTCCAAAACGGAATGGAGACTGAACTGAACCAAAGTGAAACAAACTGATGCATTCTGAACGGATCCTTTTCCATTCAGAATGCATTAGGGAAAAACGGATCAGTTTAGGACCGTTTGTGAGAGCCTGTGACGGATCTCACAAATGGATCCTGCAAACGCAAGTGTGAAAGTAGCCTAAGTATTTCTGGCGCAGATTGTGGCTCAAAGGTCTTTTTCATCATAAGCTGTGACTTTTGCCCGCTCATGCCAGGTCTAAAAAATTGGACGGGGAAGGGGATGGCCTTGCAGACCCGTCTCATTTACCATTTTCTACTCCTGTTTTAGGTGTAGAAAATGGTCTAAGTGTAACACAGCTATAAAGCTGTCTTACATTTAGAAGCCACGGTGGATACACCCAAGTTAAATAGAAGCCGGTGCCTTACATAACTTTGGCGGATCCACCGCCAGCTCAGGGCCTTACTAAGTCCGGCGTCGAAAATGCTGGTCTTAATAAATGTGCCCAAAGTGCCAACAATTTTGTATTGTTCATCAATGAACTACTTTCCTTGACTGTGTTTTTAATTGAAGATTAAAGAGGACCTTTCATGACTTTTAAAAAATGAATCTGCACTATCTATCTGAAAGTGCGTCCCCCACTCGAAGGAGTGCGTTGAACTCCTTCGGCCCTGCTGTGAGCGGTCCGCTCTGATTGGACAGCGCTCACAGCAGGGCAGAAGCAACGCCCATTGAGGAACAGGGAGTCTCCTCCTCCCTGTTCCGATGCTTTCTAATTAGCATAAAGCCGGACAGAAGAACGGGGGGCCCGTGTGAAGCCACCGGGGGACAATTTGCAAAGAAAACAACGCTGCTGGCATCAGTGGGGGACGCACTATCAGGTAGATAGTGCAGATTCATTTTTTAAAAGTCATGAAAGGTCCTCTTTAAGTTATTTATATATTGTTCCTTAATATACTCTAGTATATACTGTACCTGATTTCCGTTATAGCAGCTCCATAAAGTTCATGGAAAAGTGACTCCTGGAAGACTTCCTTGGCCTTAACTTCCTCAATGACTGCTCCTTGGGTCTCATTCCTAATTCTGTATGTGCATGTAAGCATTCCACGCAAGTTTTCGGATTTCTAAAGACAGTGAGAATGATTGAGTATTTAGAATGTCCTCCATGCCTTGCATTAACTTGAATATGAATTCTCATTTACCTGTTGGCATTCTCTGCAGGTTTCAAGGAAGATCATTCCGAATCTATGTATTGCACGGTCCTCACATTTTCCAAGGTCCCGGGATTTAATAACAGTGATGGTATTGGACTTCTTTTCGTCCTCTTTTTGGATCATATATCTAGTTGGACACCTTCCAGAGATACAGTCCTATATGAAAGAATCAAGAATTAGTGGATATAGGGGAGAATATATAGGTTGAAATTTTGGGCCCAGAGACGTATGGTGCTAAGAATTTATTATTTAACTTATGTCAACCCATTTAGGGGAGCCTCAGGGGTGGACTAAGGTTGGTTGAGGCTCCTCAACAGTAAGAACTCTATCGCACCTCTAGGACAGTCCTCACCTGACTCCCTATTGCATTTAAATATAGCAGAGAGCTTTTTTACACCTCAAAATGAGTGAGCCACATGAAAAGGTGACCACCACTTCTAGGCTGGATAGGATCTCGCAATGGCCATAAAGGAGGATAGGTATTGGAAGTTCCCATGCTGGTAGAGGCCCCAGAGAAAATGCACCATTTGCCCTCCCAATAGTCCTGCCCTGGTTAGGCTTGCTCAACCCAAAGGTATATGAGGTAAACTATTTTCCACCAACTTACTTTGCATTTATGTAGATTTTTTACATATTTATTTTATGCACTTATATGCACTACATATCTAAGGCTATAAGTAAACCCTTTTCTTAAGTTTTCTTCCGTCTTTTGATGTCACTAAACTCTTAATATTGGCTTATAAATTAAAGCAAAACTCTCATTTGGAAATGTTTGCAAAAATTCACACCTGACATTTACAGAAAATGCTGAGTAACTTTTTAGTAGCTTATTTATGCCGTACCACAATTGACTGACTTAAACTTTTTACCATATTTAATTTCTAAATTCTTAAATATCAATTTTCTAAATTTTGAAAATTGGGAAAAAGTTTTTGTTCTCAAGGGCAATCAAGAGAATTATCATGGTGGCTATGTATATGAGTAAAGAAATAAATTTGAAATAAATGTAAATTAGTTCATAGCGAACTATGAAACAGAAAGATGAGAAGATAAATAATAAAGAATACAATTGTACAAACCTCTTCTACGTCATAAACATTCTGGGGGTTTTTAATATTGACTTGAAATAAATTGAGGACTCCTCGAATCAGGTTGACCACTGTATTTGAGGCATCCTGTGCAGCAAACACATCACCAACCCGGCCATCCTGGTATTCAAACATAAAGGGATGTTTGATCTGTTCCGCAATGGCTTGAGTAAGTTTAGTGGATCGAGTGAAAGGATCTCTTGGCGACGGATTATTATATTCACTGATATCAATTGTTTTGACCTGGAAAGGAACAGCAGTTAAATAAAAGCCCACAAGATTCTGTTTTATAATTAATAATCTACTTTTTATTCTCCCTCTTTGTACTAGGAGTTAATACTGTAGGATGAATGTGCATAAGGAGCCAAGGAGCAGTAAGAGCTTGTATTTCTTATATCAACTGGACTGTGCTGTCAATGTAGACTGTGCTTTGGGAGCAGGTTGTGATGGACAGGTCTACTACAATCAACTCAATGAATACATTAAGGAGTGGTATATGTAGACATTTTTAATGGATATAAAATGTAGAAAAACCATCGACATGACCCAAGTCAGCCACTCAAAAACAGTTTTGATATTATGTTGGTCATAGAGATCAGGATATTACTACATGGTTTGTGATATGAAAGATATTAAAAGGGGGCAAAATTAGGTTTCTATACATCCACCACTAGATCCCATTTTCCAATTATTACCTTCAGGATGAATGTTCTCTGAGCAAAGCCACTGATCTCAGCCTCGAGGTTCAACTTAAGTCCAGTTTTTGACAAGCTATTATCAGGCATGGCACTCACGGTAATTCCTTCATAGTTGTACACGTAGGTCTTGGATGGGTTTAAAAATCGTTCTATAAATAGAGGACAGAATATTTTTTAGCCACTTGGTCACAGGTGATTAGATGGTTACAGTATTCTGGTCAGTAAGTAACCATTCTGAAAGGGGCTGTCTGGTTCAGAAAAACAGTTTTGAAAGACACTTTTTAGGGTTGTATGGTTTAATAGAGATGGGATCCCTCATCCGTATATTACTATTAGCTAGAGAATAGTTAGTTGGAGAACCAAATACATTCATAGATCACAAGGACACCCCATTGATTATAATGGGACAAGTGTATTTTTCCGTTTCCCCTGTGGGGGTGCTGCAGGGAAACAATACACTTGCTGCTGGTTCTTTCATAGATTACAGCTGATCGCTGACGGCCTCAGCAGGACACTCTATGACCAGCTGTAATCAGGGAAACCTTCTAAACTGAGGCATAACTTGAAAGTCCAGAGGCCCAATCTAAAATCTGTAACAGGTCCCACCCATCTGCCATGTGTTTTCAATAATCCTGCTGCCTTTTTATTTGGGAACCCTCAGTCTCCAGGACCCAGTAGGGACTACTACCTCTGCATCCCCTATAGCTGGACCCCTGCTTCTAACAAAAAGAGTTTGTCCAAAATTAAGTACCACAGCTATAATGCTGTATGTGTATTTTAGCTTGGGCAATGAAAAGACACAATTCTGCACCAAAAACATAAAATACAAAAATTAAATTTTTTTAAATAAGAAATGAAAAATACTTACTGTTTTGTGATTTTGCGCTACCTGTAAAAGCAGAGATAAAATAAAGAAATATTTTTTAAGCATATGATTTTATGATCAAATATTATATGCAATACTTTCACTAGAAATGCTCTAAAAGTAAAATAAATGCTTTATATCTATTATTTAAAAAAAATTAGACAATTAGAAATTTTAGATGTTAAAATGTAAATATTCCAAAAGACGGAGCTGAATCAGGTGAAGCCACTTACCCGCTAGTGTGAGCAGTAGAGCTAGGATCATTCCCCTCATGATGATGGTGAATACCAAACCTCCAGCAATGAGGTGTATTTATACCAAAATATTCTGGAGCAAGTCTTGGAAACGATCACCACTGGTAAATGATCAACTTCCAAGTTTTGTTTACGAGGGTCGTTCATAGTAATATAATATATTATTGTAATCCAAAAGATGGAAATGATATTCTAATAGAGGAGAAATTAGAATTGTATATAGATCTTAATAAAAATGTATGGATTTTATTATTTTGTATTTCAATTGAATCATCATGCAGATGGTTAATCATTGGGCAGGTCAGGATAACGTTGTTTGCTGTTAGTCACAGGGACAGAATACAGTGCATCTAATCTCACTGATAAAAATTTGCCAAAGTTAGATTCCAAAATCAAGTTTTCAAATTTAATTCCGTCTATTTCTGAAAACAGCCATTTTGTAATCTGGATCTAATATGAATGCAATGTATCAATCCATTAGCGCACTGATACTTTATGAATACTGCTTACAACTCACCTTGCATTTTGAATATAGGTAAAGATAAGTGAATTTTTACAAATGAAAAAAAAATGCAAAAGTTTCGAGTCCCCAGCTGCAATCTTCACACAGACCATTTTAGCCCTTGTTTTTGCCAAAAACTTTGATGTGATTTTTTAAAAAAATTCCACTAAAATACACTAATTGACTCATGACTCTGTAAAAAAAAACAACAAAAGAGAGAGTTGTTAGAATTGAATGAAACTTTCTATGTGTAAATGTAATGATGGTATATGTAAGTGATTACAATGTTAGAATAAAAGGATACATTTTGGGAGGAAAACTGTACAATTGAAAGTAAGATCTAGGACCTTGTTGGGTGACCTCTAGCCTGGATTCAAAATGAGATACGGTTGGGCTTGGAGACATTCAGATTCTCCATGGTATCCTGCTGCATATTCGCCCACAGGTGTTACAGCTGGGCTCATAGATCCTAAACACTCATAGGCAAGGGCAGATTGACCATAGACCTTATAAGGAAATTTCCCGGTGGCCACTGGAAATTTTTGGGGATGTATTTTATGATGGACTGTGGTATTTGGTTCTGTTGGGGTGGCATAATGTGCAGCAATATGATATTACTGGCCCTATCCTACTTCTGTTGGCCCTGCCTCAATCAATTTGGACTCGACTACAAAACAGGGCCACTTTTAGTATTTATTCCAGGGCCACTTTAAGTTCCCAATCCACCCCTGCTCATAGGGTGTCAATGGTATTTTCTGCTGCACTGTGGTATTTGGTTCTACTGGAGTGGTATTTTGTTCTACTGGGGTGGTATTTTGTGCTATACTGTGGTATTAGGTTCTCCTGGGGTGGCATTTTGTGCTGCACTGTGGTATTAGGTTCTGTTGGGGTGGTATTTTCTGCTGCACTTTGGTATTTGGTTCTGCTGGGGAGGTATTTTGTGCTGCACAGTGGGAATTTGGTTCTGTTGAGATGGTATTTTCTGCTGCACTGTGGTATTTGGTTCTGTTGGGGTGGTATTTTGTGCTGCACTGTAGTATTGCAGGCCCTGCCTACTTCTATTGTCCATGCCTACTTTTGTTTCCTTCGCCTACAACATGGGGGCACCTTTGTTTTTTTTTCCTGGGCCACTTTAAAAGTCTGACCATGCTAGAAGATATGCCATAGTTAGAGTGGTCTGGCAGCTGCCAACTTAAAAAACAGGCATGCTAGGCCAGTGTTTATGGGGCAGCCGGTAGCAATACCACAGCAATATAAAAAAGAATAATAAAAGTCACAGAAAATAATTTTTGTGGATGCAAATATTTATTGAAAATTTCAGGGTTTAGAACAAAGAACTATACAGTTGGTTTGAAAGTGTGATTGGCTTGATTAGCGCTGACATTACAGCTCATTCTTGTCTTACTTTCTAGGTACAAATAAGAGGGGGCAGAGGCAGCACCATCATCTTTAATCCGCACACTTGAGGGACTTGCAGGAACAGGAAGTGTGTGCCTCCACTTGCTCGGTAAAGTCTTCAGACCTGTCAATCAGCGACTCATCTTCTGCCAGATCTGTAGTTGAATAACAGATAGTCATAAGCAGAAGTTTGTGCACAGACATAGAGGGCAGGACATGCTAAGTGGGCATCCTTTGGTCTAGCAGGTAAGGGGGCCAATTGCCACCTTCAAAGCAGCCTATTGTCTGTTAGAAGGTAAGGGACTGAGCCAGGGGCATATCTACCATAGCGGCAGACCATGCGACTGCTATGGGGCCCAGGGCAAGAGGGGGCCCAGTTGGGATTGGGCCCTCTTCTACTGAGGGGTGAAAACTAGGTCAGGACTCTACCCTCTAAAGGAACAACTTTTAGCAAATGAGGCAGTGGAAAAATGGCCCAAGGGTCATTGAAAAGGGTTCAGGTGGAAACCCTTCTGTCCTGTCCCTCAGGCCTGGTCTAATCCTTGCAATGGGGCCCTTACTTCTCTATGTACGCCACTGGACTGAGCTAATGAATTCAATTTGTATTGTTAAGGAGGCATAAGCGGGTGCATTTTGTTGAGCTATTGGAGAGCCAGGAGCTAAAGTCACGAATTGTGACTCCCAGAACTAGAACTTCCCTACCTCCACACTGGAGTAAATGGGTAAAAAGGAGATCACACAGGTCTTCATAACGTTGCTGACTCTCATCATGGTCCCAAATCAGAACTAATCTGCTACCTTTCAAGACCAAGGCAAATGTCCCTGAAGAATGGGATCCTTCACTATCCCCAAGAGAGATGTGACCATGGACTGATGGCTTTGAGGTTGACACAGATGGTGTTCCAATATAATTGTGAACTTATATGACTCATGGATGATAACCTACCAGCAGATGTGCAGTGGAAGCCAACAGAGACAGGGGTGGTGGCTGATGGGGTGCAACCTTTAGCACAGCGCAGGACTGGGTGGACGGAATAACATTTGTTTTCCTCCCTTTCTGGTTTCTCAGTCGTCACCAAAGAGCGATGAAGTTTGCAGGCTGTAAAATAAAAAGTCCATTATCTACCACATACTTTATAGGTAAATGAAGTCTAGTGTCTATATTTTTCCTTCTCTATGCTTTGGTGGAGCTTATGTGTTCCAATATCTTCAATAATGTGATAACATTGGTGAACAGGTCTCTGCCTCCCACAAAGTCAGCACTCAAGTCCCCTACTGCTGTCATCATTCCTATCATTTTATCATATTGTAATCTGATACAGAACTGAGTAAGTGGATGCCATGTGAGTGAACATCACAAACCACTATTTCTTACCTCCTGAGCAGGCGTCTTCAGACAGGATCCATGAATGGCCAAAGCTTTCTTCATCCTTTGCGACTGATCCATCAGGCATTGTGAATTCCCGTTCTGTCTCATCATCATGGCGGCCGCAGATACCACATGTCTGACCTCTCATCCATACTGCTGTGCGAAGCTACATAAGAATGTATATTGGTGACCTACAAAGCCATAAAATAACCCTAACCCCAACTACTAATGCATAGTCTTTGTGAGAGCTGACACAAGTTTTCTTGAGATGTTGAAGCCAGATATTGCAACCCAACGTGACGATCAAATGAAAAATTGAGGACTATGTTCATATCATTTATAATGTGATAACTTCAGTCTAAGACCTCATTAGCTTCCATCAATTATTACATTGTATGGTCCACTCATAGAATGGACTCCATGTTGTACAGGTCACTATCCAACTTGACCCACTTCCCCATATGTAGTTGAGGACACCCCAGATAATTGAGTCATAAGATGTTACAGTGGTAAATGGTAAATGAGAGGTTCCTTTACCTCAGTTGACTTTCTGTCATAAACTAGTTCCTCAATACCAAATTCTGGCGCAGACAGGACAAGTTTTCCATCTCTCTTTTCGATATGCACAGATGGATCTGGAAGAGATTTCAGAATCATAATGTATGTGATTGGGATTTCCTGGTCAGACGTAACTATTTTTTAAATTAATTAAGTAGTAAATTCCAGAAGATAATATCATACACCCATCCATACTACCCTCCATAAATGTGCGTACTTGGCTGAGCATAGTTGGGTTTTTAATAGGGAGAAGAAGAAAAGCTTTGGTCAGATATCTCTGGCAATATCTTAACTCCATTTAGGAAAAAAAAAAAGATTAGCCATGTTGAAATCCATCCCTTCTTTCCTCTGGGGAAAAATTAAGATACCACCATGCACATCATATAGTGAGATAGTCCTACCGAAATTCTCCATTTCGAACTGAACTGAAAAATCTTCCCCATGTATGACTTACCTTGGCTGGGATCATATGGGAGCTTCTCCTTGGAAATGTCGATGTTATTAACCTTAACCATTGGTTCTCCTGATCGGCTGTACATCGTAATATCACTAGAAAAGAACAAAAATGTATTAAAAAAAAGGTTCATCTTGGTGCAAACCTTTTTTTTTAAATTTGATGTAGGTGCCAGTTCCAAGGCAATTACATGACTTTTTTCACTCATTTCTAAAATTTCAATCATATGACTATATTCCTGCTACCTGCCTCTGGCTGGGGGTTGTAATCTAGCTCTGGTCTAATATTAATGTACTTCTGATATGTTTCTGCCAGGGGCGGATTGGCCATAGACCTTACAAGGAAATATCCACCGATATCCAGGGAGCCGCCTGAGCCCTCCTCACGGTCGGCCAGTGGAAGTTTTTGGGGACGTATTTTGTGCTGCTGGCAGTATTTTGTGATGGTGGGATAATGTGCCACAATATGGTATTGCCGGCCCTCCTTTCCATCAGTTTGGACCCAACTACAAAACGGGGACACTTTTAGTATTTTTTCCAGGGCCACTTTAAAGGGGTTTTCCGGAAGTTAACTACTGATGTCCTAAACACAAGATAGGTCATCAATAACTGATCGGTGGGGGTCCGACACCTGGGACCCCTGCCAATCAGCTGTTTGAGAAGGTACCAGCGCTCCTGTGAGCACTGCGGCCTTCTCTCAGTTTACCAAGCACAGCGCCATACTTGTATAGTGGCCGTGCTTGGTATTGCGTTCAGCCCCATTCACATGAATGGAGCTGCTCCTAGGCCACTTGACCGATGAATGTGACGTCACTGGCCTAGAAAAAGCTGAGAGAAGGCCTCGGCGCTCACAGGAGCCCCGGTGCCTTCCCAAACAGCCGATCGGCGGGGGTCCTGGGTGTCGGACCCCCACCAATCAGATACTGATTACCTATCCTGAGGATAGGTCATCAGTAGTTAACTCCCGGAAAACCCCTTTTAAGTTTCCAGTCTGCTCCTGGTTTCTATAATATATAATACCACAATGCCATAAACTACAGAATAATAACCACATCTACATTAACATTGGTAATGTTGGCTTCTGCTTACAATTCTCCCAGTTTGATATTAATATCCTTGTGTTCTGGATTCTCCAGGGAATTCTTGGCCATGATCAAGAACTTATTTTCATCAGTACAGTCCTGAGCGAGAACATGGTAGCAGTGTCCAGGCATTGTGTAGTTGTAGTTAATGTCATTGAATGTTTTTATCGTGTTTTCGGTCATCGAACAATGTCCTACAGGAGAAATTGAAATGATGAAGATTTAGAGTTTTGTAATATATTTAGCCCTTTAACGATATGATGGGACCTAGAGGTGGGCAACTGGGATCTACCTATGAT
>ONZH01023337.1:0-31250 GCA_900303285.1 Rhinella marina
AATAGTCTTTTTGAAACTTAAGCATTTACCATTATAGCAGTTGCTACTGTCAGTTACAGCTTACCGTTATTGATTTATGAGCAAAGACCAGATGATCATGGAGAAACACTATGGAAATCCTTATGTTACCTATGAACACCTGAAAACGTTAGCGGTCTGTAGAAGCTTTCAAACATGACCATTGCTGAGATGGTCATGATTTTCATCTCTAAAATGAACAGATGGTCACCGTTGTTATTGCTATATACTACATTTCAAATAAAAAAATCACTTAACAAAAAGAAAACACTTTTTTAGATGCCTTGTCTATTGGATCTGACTTTATTGCTTATTTTATAACACCTTCATAAGGATCATATTACACAAATGGCAAAATTATGCAGAGAGTATATAATTTATATTGTGCTCGCAGATGACATAGAATTTGATGTTATCAGCACAGTAAAACATGGATGAAGCAGGTTCCCTGTATAGCTCTAGCTCTCTTACCCAACTTGATTACAGTTACGCTTAAGGGCGGTGTATATTATCTACATTGTCAGATTCCCAAATAAGAACTAATGAGTTAATTGATAACTCTTTTAAACATCATTTTGAGATTTCCAGAGTGGTTCCCAATTGTCTTCCTTTACACAGGAGTTTAATAAAATGAAGATTTCCCAGTTGGTTGGAGATCCTTCATGGTGTTTGAATTTGAAGATTTGCTTAATTTTATTATGTACCAGAATAAGGACAGCTTTGAATTAAAATTACCTCTAATTACCTCTGATTTTATGGAATAGCTCCTTAAAAGGGTATGCCATAACAGTTTGCTTTGAAGGATTTGTGCTGCTTTTCCTTGCATAGCAGGTGGTCCAGAGAACCACTGTGCTGGTTAAAACTGGGAAGCAGTCTCATTTCAAAGTTCAGGTCCAGGAAGTCAGATCCCCACTAATCAATGCGGTAGAATAGCTTGTAATAGAAAACCCTATTAAAAGATTTCCTTCTATAGACCCAGCCATAACAAAGCAGGTTAGAATTGCCGACCCAATCAAAAGGGTAATTGCCACCTTCCTTCAAATGGAATGCTGGCACTATGATGGTGTACCTCTTTGAATTGCAAATTCAGACCAGACTCTGTTACATTTATCTATCTATCTATCTATCTATCTATCTATCTATCTATCTATCTATCTATCTATCTATCTATCTATCCATCCATCTATCTATCCTTCTATCTAGAGTCATAACTATGGAGTACATTTATTAAGACCGGACCGGTTTTAGACGCCGGTCTCAATAAGACCCTGCGCTGGCGGTGGATCCAGCAAAGTTATGTAGAAGTGTCAACCTCTTTATAACTTTGGTGTATCCACTTCCTTGCTTTCTTACATTTAGACCATTTTCTACTCTTAAACCAGACATAGGAAATGATGAATGAGACGAATCTGCCTCCCCGTCCCCTTCCCCGCCCATACCAAGCCCACTTTTTTAGACCTGATGTGTAGTGGGGAGAAGTCGCAGATTGTGGTGCAAAGGACCTTTGCACCGCAATATGCACCAGAAATACGCCTAATTTAGGCGTATGTATGTGTCATAAATGACCCCCTATGTGTTTCTTTCTTTTTCTTTTCTTTTTTAATTATTTTTATTGGTTTTCATAAAAGTAATTACAGCAACATTGCCTGAACATAGGCAATAACATAACATTGTGCAAAATGCAATTAATGTGAATTCTTTTAGTGAATTTAGTTATACTGTTCATACAATCTCCTCTTCCATGTGTTGACATATACTTCTGTAGGGTAAAGAAATCATATCAAGTACAGGTTTTCTAGTAGGTGAAAACCAAACGATTGTTGCGTAAGACAAACCATACAACAGTGTATCTGGCTTGATTGACTATATTATCAATTGAAAATAAGTTCAAGTAACAGATAAACTAGTATAACAGGGTATTGGAGAGGAAGGGTAGGGGGAAGAGGAGGAGGATAGTGCAGATAATCAAGGGTGTTTCCTGGAAAGTAGGTATTGTATTGGTATTATTGAAGTCAGTCTGTCTGCTGGCCCACAATCAAGTGGTTCAGATGTATTCCGTAAGGAGCTACTAAAAATGTCTTTGGACCTGATATTAGGCTTTTTTCTTGTTAATCCAAGGGGACCAGATACTGTCATATTTGTTATGTTTTCTTAATTCCCAAAAGGACAGTTCCTCCAATCGGGCAATATCATTAACCTTATTGATCCATTGAGGAATTGTAGGGGAGGTTTCCAATTTCCAATTAGTTGCTATTAGAGATGAGCGAACATGCTCGTCCGAGCTTGGTGCTCGTTCGAGCATTAGGGTACTCATACGTGCTCGATACTCGGACGAGCATATCGCGATACTCGAGGAAATGGCATCTTTCTCTTCCTGCATGTTAGGCGCCTTTTTCTCAGCCAATCAACATGCAGGAGAGTCTTTGGTACCTCCTAGCATCACGTGGAACCCCTACAAGTCGATAGCAGGGATTGGCTGGCCAGATCAGATGACCTGGGAATATAAGAATCTGGTCCCGCGCTGCTCGCCTCAGACGCCGCCTGGATGAGATTAGGGATAAAGCTGCTGTCTGTCAGGGAGAGTGTTAGGGCCTCCATTTAGATTTTGGTTAGGCAGGAATCATCCTCAAAGAACCTAACAGCCCTTCTAAGGGCTACAAGCACCTTTTTTTTGGTATTCTCCTGGCTGCTGGCTGGGACTTGTAGTGCAGCTACCGCCATCTTGGCTGTACACTGTGCACAGCGACTGGTGGCAGAAAGAGGACAGCACGTGGTCCACACAGACCCCAAAGAAATTGCCCAAAGTCCTCTCAGTATTCATTTTTGCAGCTGCTGTACCTTGGCTTGCTGGGATCTGTAGTGCAGTCTAGGGAATATGTTTTTTCTCTCAGTTATATATACTACAGTGCAGTGAACAATTCTGTAGTGTGCTGTACAGTAGCCGCAGTCTAAAGAGTACGTTTTTTTCTCTCAGTTATATATACTACAGTGCAGTGAACAATTCTGTAGTGTGCTGTACAGTAGCCGCAGTCTAAAGAGTACGTTTTTTCTCTCAGTTATATATACTACAGTCCAGTCAACAATTATGTAGTGTGCGGCACAGTAGCCGCAGTCTAAAGAGTACGTTTTTTCTCTCAGTTATATATACTACAGTCCAGTGAACAATTATGTGGTGTGTGGCACAGTAGGCGCAGTCTAGAAAATACGTTTTTTTCTCTCAGTTATATATACTACAGTCCAGTGAACAATTATGTAGTGTGCGGCACAGTAGCCGCAGTCTAAAGAGTATGTTTTTTTCTCTCAATTATATATACTACAATCCAGTGAACAATTATGTAGTGTGCGGCACAGTAGCCGCAGTCTAAAGAGTAAGTTTTTTCTCTCAGTTATATACAGTATACTACAGTCCAGTGAACAATTATGTGGTGTGTGGCACAGTAGCCTCAGTCTAGTGGTGACACCAACAAGTGACCAAGTTAGTTGAGGTAGCAGGTGAGCCACCCAAACATGTAGCCTGACACAGCATGGTGGTGAACCCAGAGTGACCAAGTAAGACTGAGGTAGCAGGTGAACCACCCAAAAATTTACCCTGACACAGCATGGCGGTGACACAACCAATGCCTTGGTCAGACTGAGATTGCAGTCAAATGGCTGTAGGTGAGCCTCCCAAAAATTTGTTTTGGAGTGTCTGAAGTTGACCCTCCTGAAAAATTGTTTTGGAGTGTCTGTAGTTGACCCTCCTGAAAAATTGTTTTTGAGTGTCTGTAGTTGACACTCCTAAAAAATTTATTGGAGAGAGGGCCTGTAAGTGGCCCTCTGTAAACATTGTTTGTAAAGAGCGCCAGTTGGCCCTCAGAAAAATTGCCTGTTGGCTCAGCGTTTGTGTGTAAAGAGAAGGAAGAGGAGGAGAGGATACATAAAGAATCTTCATGTTGAGCTGCTTTCCCCCACTGGAGATTTGAATTCCGGTGAAATCCAGGCTTTATTAATTTTAATAAGCGTCAGCCTGTCAGTTGACAGGCGTGTACGCTTATCAGTGATGATGCCACCAGCTGCACTGAAGACCCTCTTAAGTCTCGCCAACAGTCTCCTCCTCTTCCTCCTCATCCTCCTCCCCCTCCTCCAATACGCGCTGAGAAACAGACCTGAGGGTGCTCTGGCTATCAAGCAACGTATCTTCTTCCCCCATCTGCCGTGACAAGCGCAAAGCCTCTGACTTCATGCTGAGCAGTGATTTTTCAGCAGACAAAGCAGAGGCATGGTGACGCTGATAATGGCGGCATCACCGCTGACCATCTGTGTTTACTCCTCAAAGTTGCTTAACACCTGACAGATATCAGACATCCACGTCCACTCCTCATTGTAGACTTGAGGAAGCTGACTATCCTGACTACCAGTTCTCGTGGAAGTTGTCATCTGGCAGTTGTCGCTCTGCGCTGCTGGTAAACCCTGGCTAACATGTGTAATGTGGAATTCCATTGTGTGGGCACGTCGCACAACAGTCGGTGAGTTGCCAGTTGTAAGTGCCGTTGCACTGCCCTGAGAGTGGCAGCATCTGTGGTTGACTTGCGGAAATGCGCACAGATGCGTCACACCTTGGTGAGCAAATCAGACAAATTGGGGTAGGTCTTGAGGAACCGCTGAACCCCAAGATTGAACACGTGGGCCAGGCATGGCCCATGTGTCAGTCTGCCGAGTTGCAGAGCCGCCACCAGGTTACGCCCGTTGTCACACACAACCATGCCTGGTTTGAGGTTCAGCGGCGCCAAACAAAGATCGGTCTGCACCGTGATGCCCTGTAACAGCTCTTGGGCGGTGTGCCTCTTGTCACCTTAGCTCAGCAGTTTCAGCACCGCCTGTTGGCGCATACCCACGGCAGTGCTGCTGCGCCTAGACCTACCAACTGAAGGTGCTGTGTTCATGGATGGTAATTGAGAGTAGGAGAAGGAGAAGGGGTTGGAGGAAGAGGCATAATAAGTCTGAGAAACCGTGACCGAGGTAGGGCCCGCAATCCTCTGTGTGGGCAGTACATGAGCGGCCCCAGGGTCAGACTCGGTCCCAGCCTCCACCAAGTTAACCCAATGTGCCGTCAGGGAGATATAGTGTCCCTGCCCGCCAGCACTTGTCCACGTGTCTGTGGTTAGGTGGACCTTCTCAGTAACTGCGTTGGTCAGGGCACGGATGATGTTCTCTGACACGTGCTGGTGTAGGGCTGGGACAGCACATCAGGAAAAATAGTGGCGGCTGGGGACCAAGTACCGAGGGACAGCCACCGCCATCAGGTTACGGAAAGCCTCAGTCTCTACCAGTCTATAGCGCAGCATCTCCAGGCTCAGCAGTTTGGAGATGTGGACGTTTAGGGCTTGTGCATGTGGGTGGGTGGAATTGTATTTGCGCTTGCGCTCCAATGTCTAATGCAAAGACAGCTGAACGCTGCACTGGGACACATTGGTGGAGGGTGTGGAGGATTGTGGAGGCGAAGGGGTGGTTGTAGGGCGGGAGGCGCTCATGCTGGGGTCCTGAGCGGGGGGTTGACTCGCAGAGCCAGCATGTGACACAGGGGAAGGAGCAGTGGTGTGACCCGCAGGAGGTGAACGGCCTTGGTTCCATTGAGTTGTGTGTTTAGCACACTGCTCCCTCATCAGCAGGTACTGTGTCACCCTGCCCAGGACTACGGCCTCTGCCCCCCTACATCACTTGGACGCCCACGTCCTCGACCCTTAGCCCTTGGGTTCAACATTTTATGTATTCACTAAACTGTAGAATTAATATCTGAGGCCAAAACCGTTTTCAGTAGACTGTAGATTTACTATCTAAGGCCAAAAACGTATTCTCTAGACTGCGGCTAGTGTACCACACACCACACAATTTTTCACTCTACTGTAGTATATATAATTTAAAAAAAAACAACGTATTCTCTAGACTGCGGCTAGTGTACCGCACACCACACAATTTTTCACTGGACTGTATTAAATGTATCTGAGAGGAAAAACGTATTCTCTAGACTGCTGCTAGTGTACCGCACAACACAGAATTTTTCACTGGACTGTATTAAATGGATCAGAGAAAAAACGTATTCTCTAGACTGCGGCTAGTGTACCGCACACCACACAATTTTTCACTGGACTGTAGTATATATAAGTGAGAGAAAAAACAATTTTTCACTGGACTGTAGTATATATAAGTGAGAGAAAAAAACATATTTTCTAGACCGCGGCTACTGTACCGCACACCACAGAATTGTTCACTGGGCTGTAGTCACCGCCATGCTGTGTCAGGCTAAATTTTTGGGTGGTTCAGCTGCTATCTTAGTCTAACCAAGCCACCCTGGGGTTCACCGCCATGCTGTAAACTGCAATCTCAGTCTTAACAAGTCATCCTGGGGTTCACCCCCATGCTGTAAACTGCAATCTCAGTCTAACTTTGTAATTTAGGGGTTCACCACCAAGGTGTGATAGACTACAATTTTAGCGGGTTCACCTGCAATCTCAGTCACAGAGTCATTCAGGGGTGCACCACCATGCTTTTTTAAACCATTTGTTTCTGAGGGTCACCTCCAGGCTCTCACCCACGATTTTTTGGAGGCTCGCCACTACACTGTCGGACAAAATTGTCTTGAGGGTCACCGGCGGCCTCTCCCCCACAACTTCAAGGAGGGTTACTACCTGGCCCTGGCACACAAACATTGTCTTGAGGGGCACTTAAAGGCTCTGCACCCACCCACGTTTGGAGACTAATAGGTGGGTGCAGTGTGCGTCTTAGCCCGTCTGGAATTAGGAAAGCTGGGCACTGTGCTTGGAGGTCTTTGTGTCTGCTGTGGACAGGGTGGGTGGGTGGTGGGTGCGTGTTTGCCCGTCTGGGATGGGGAGAGCTGAGCACTGTGCTGGGAGAACTTTGTGTACGCTGTGGACTACTGGGTGGGTGCGGGGAGGGAGACGCTTATGCCTGCATCCTGGGGCAGGGGATAGGACAGCAGTGCCAGCATGGGCAGTGGTGTTACCCGCAGGCAGTGATGCTACCTTCGTTGCACCTAGTTGGGTGCTTTACTAACATGTGATGGGCATGTGCCTTGCCCATCTTGGTCTGGGTCAGCACAATTGTCTTGAAGGTCACCACCAGGCTGTTGCCCAGAATTTGGCGTAATGGTATGATTAGGCAGCCTCAGAGGCATCCATGCATGCTGCCCCTGCTCTTTCCTGTCCATTTCCGTGGTGTTTCCATCATTTTCTGAGGTTTCCAGGTTTTCACGCAACCTTCCCTGTGCAGAGCTTTGGTCCCCTGCAAAAAATGCTCGAGTCTCCCATTGACTTCAATGGGGTTCGTAATTCGAAACGAGCACCCGAGTATCCGGAAAAATTCGACTTGAATAACGAGCACCCGAGCATTTTAGTGCTCGCTCATCTCTAGTTGCTATTAATAATCTGGCACAGGCTAGTAAGACTCTAATTAGATTTTTTTGCATCTGGCTGTATATTGCCTGACAAAAGCAATAATAAGGCAACTGCTGGAGTTTGTCGTATTTTATATTTTAGCTGTAGAAAGACCCCCTTGTGTTTCTAATGTAATACTGTGGGAAGAATGTGCAAACCAATAATGACGGACAATGTTTTTTTTTTTTTTTTAGATTTGTATACTGTTTAATAAATCAACCAAAAACAGATCTACCCAATTATAAAACAAAACTGTAAGTAGACCCCATGCAGCTGTTTGCTTTTATTATGTTTTCTGTTTCTTCTCCAAACTGTGCTCTGTTGGCCCTCATACAGCTTGCTTAAAAAATAATACATATCTCTGCTCTTCCGTCCCCGCTTTTTATAATCCATCTGTGTGTTGACAATAGGATGCAGTATAGAAACACAAGCAAAGACAATTCTGGATTATATAGTCAGTGTGCTATATAATTAGCTTATAAAAAGAGAGATTGAAAAAGAAATGAACTCCCACAATGGCTCCTGCTTCTAAATCAAAATGCTGCTGCATTGGATGCATTGCTGTATTGTTATCTAATGCCTTTTCTGTCCCCACGGACTGTGTATGGAAAAGGGAGAGATACTTAGTTCTGCAACTAGGGGGAGCTGGCACGTTTTCTTCCCCTCTAAGATGAAATTGCTACTCAGTCTGGAGTTAGCTCTAGAGCAGGGTCATAGGGAATCTCTCTGCCCTGTGCATCACAAAGCAGCAAATCGACCAGTCCTTGAGGGAACAAAGTTACTTAAAGCTAAAGAGAGTTCAGTGACCATAAGGAGGATTGCAGAGTTTTTAGCAGAGAGGATTTCAGACATCTCTACATGTGGTGGGAGCAAGCTTCAGGTCTCCCCAAAGAGCCAATGGATAGGAAGGCACCCCTGTTCAGAGACTATATTCCAATGTGGATTCTTCAGAACTATTACATAGCCAAAGTGAGAAAGGGCAGTTGACTCTCTTGGTCGGTTTAGAAGCATTGTACAGATTGCAAGAAAGAGACTCACCCCTCCCCCTCTCATACACAGTCTTGGGAAATGCACATACCAACTGTGAAAATTGAAGTTATGGCAACTAACAGTGTAGTAGTGTTGCTTTCTGCAACACTACTACACTCCAAAGTCATACCTCCCAACCGTCCCGGATCCAGCGGGACAGTCCCGGATTGCAGTGGCTCTCCCGCTGTCCTGGTACGGGGGAGGTATGTCCCGGTCTCTGGCAGCTGTCTCTGCATCCATAGAACGCAGAGACAGTTGCCTGTTACATGAAGAAGCAGACAGCCGGAATCGGCTGCCTGCTTCTTACATCCTCCCTCCCGTACTCCCTGCAGCTCTCCGTACCTCCTGCAGCTCTCTGCAGCTCTTGTCTAGGCGGGGGCGGGGCACAATGTGGGCACATTACTGGGGGCACAGCATATCACAGAGGGGCACAATGTGGGCATATTACAGTGAGGCACAATGTGGGCATATTACAGTGGGACACAATGTGGGCATATTACAAGAGAGCACAATGTGGGCATATTACTGGGGGCACAGCTGGGCATATTACTGGGGACACATAACTGGGCATTTTCCTGGGGGGGCACAGCTGGTCATATTACTGGGGGCACATAACTGGGCATATTACTGGGGGCACAGCTAGGCATATTAATAAGGGCACATAACGGGGGAATATTTACTATGTGGAGCAGTAAGGGGACTAGGTGGGATTAGGTGTATAGTGGGCAGAGTTAGGGGTGTGGCCTGGTGCTGAAGAAATTTGCCGCGGCGCGCTAAGCACGCCGTACTATGTGTCCCTCTTTGTCTCTTTACAAAGTTGGGAGGTATGCAGAGTGCTGGCGTCAAAACATTGGGACCCTGTCTTGCACCTCTAAACCTTTACCACCAAGAATATCTCAACTATCATCAGTAAGGAGAACCCCAGAACCAGAGTGTACCCGAAGGAAAGAAAACTTGCACCCATCCCATCAGTGCACGCCGGTCCAGTGAGTCAGAACAGTGAGTACCACAACTACTACTACCTCCATCTGGCCGCTTGTTCACAGACATTTCTCTGCAGCACGCTGATATAACATTTGGCCTGTTTCTCTTTGAATGTATCGGTGAATGGCTAATAATGCCATTCACTAGACTCGGCAGTGATCATCTGATATTGTCATAGAAAGCTGTATCTTATGATAATTTCCCCTGTATTGTCTGGTACTGTACATTGAACATATATGTGCAAACTGGCCATTCGAATGTAATCTAACCTCCTGGGCCTCCACCATAAATGCGCCTTTACATGCCTGAAATAGCCAATGATATACTGTAAAAACATACACCGGCACACCAGAATAGGTGTGCTGCCATTACCAAATGGCAGGGGCGGACACAGACAGCAGAGGGCCCCTGTGCAAAGAATGTGCCCCCCCCTCCCCCCCATAAGCCCTAACCTATTGTGTCCTAACATTTCACACAGCAATACAAAACTTACAAAACATACAGGGTAAGGCTACTTTCACACATGCAGCGCTACGCTCCGGCAGGGAATAGAAGGAATTGGCCGGACACAAACTCAGGCATGCAGTGGTTTCTGTCCCGCTAATTCTCTGCATTTTTGCCAGATTGTGACCGGATCTCTGCCGGACCCCGTTATAGTTAATGGGGCTGGTGAGCATTCTGCATTAAGCAGTGCCGGAGCCGATGAATTCTGGCAGGCTGTTCTCTGCTGGGACAGCCTGCCAGAATCACTAAATCAGATGTGAAAGTAGCCCAATACAGCGCCACATACCTCGTACATCCAGTGAAGTCTCCTTAGATGTAGATGTTCTCTGTCCTCATCTTCTCCTTTCAGACCAGACCACCATGATGATTTCTTTCATCCATCTCTTCTCTCTGCAGAGTATGACAGAAATCTTAGTTTCCTACTTTTTCATTATTCTCCCACCTTCTTGAACACCCCATTCTGCCACCCCAATACTATACTATACTTCTCCTCAAAACTATACTATACAGTCCTCCTGCAAATACTAGTTACACACAGATACTACCACATTCAGTAATTATTGGCACACGGTGCTCTAAAAATTAACTGCGCCCAGGAAATTGTGCCTTGACACTAATAGTGCAAACATAATGTCCCCCAAAAATAACTCTGCTAAGCTAATACCGTGACAGGGTGCCCCCACAGTAATAGTGATCCCCAAAGTCCCAATAGAAATTATTAGTGCCACCAGTAGAGCCGATGTCCCCATAATGCCCTCATAATGTGTGCCAATGCCCCCTACTGTGTGCCCAAAAAACCCTCTTAGTGCCCCCTGTTGAGCCGCATAGTGCCCTATAATTTGCGCCAGTATAAAATACTCCTATATAGTGCCCCCATAGTGCTCCTCCCCTTGTCCCCATGGTGCCTGACATAATGTGCGAGTATAAAATGCCCCCATAATGTGTGCCAGTAAAATGCCCTGTATAATGACCCCAATAGTGCTCCTCTCCTCCCCTTCTCCATAGTGTCCTCCATGTATGCCAGTATATAAGATAGGGCCCCTATAGTGCTCCTCCTCCACAGTGCCACCATGTGTGCCAGTGTATAAGATAGGGCCAACAGTAGATGCCCCCATAGTAAATCCCCCTTCTCCATAGTGCCCCTAATGTGTGCCAGTATATAAGATAAGGCCCCCATAGTGTCCCCTATGTATGCCAGTATATAAGATAGGGCCTCCATAGTGCTCCTAATGTGTGCCAGTATATAAGATAGGGCCCCCATAGTGCCCCCTATGAGGGCCAGGATATGAAATAGTGCCCCCATAGTGCTCCTCCACCTCCATAGTGCCCCTATGTGTGCCAATATATAAAATAGTGTGCCCCATAGTGCTCCTCCCCCTCCATGTGTGCCAGTATATATATAGGGCCCCCATAGTGCTCCTCCTCCTCCATACAGCCCCCTATGTGTGCCATTATATAAAGGGCCCCCCATAGTGCTCCTCTCCCTCCATAGTGGCCCCACTATGTGCCAATATATAAAATAGTGCCCCCCATAGTGCTCCTCCCCCTCCATAGTGGCCCCACTATGTGCCAATATATAAAATAGTGCCCCCCATAGTGCTCCTCCCCCTCCATAGTGGCCCCACTATGTGCCAATATATAAAATACTGCCCTCCATAGAAGTGCTCCTCCCCCTCCATAGTGGCCCCACTATGTGCCAATCTATAAAATAGTGCCCCATAGTGCTCCTCCACCTCCATAGTGGCCCCACTATGTGCCAATATATAAAATAGTGCCCCCATAGTGCTCCTCCCCCTCCATAGTGGCCCCACTATGTGCCAATATATAAAATAGTGCCCCCCATAGTTCTCCTCCCCCTCCATAGTGGCCCCACTATGTGCCAATATATAAATAGTGCCCCCATAGTGCTCCTCCCCCTCCATAGTGGCCCCACTATGTGCCAATATATAAAATAGTGCCCCCCATAGTGCTCCTCCCTCTCCATAGTGGCCCCACTATGTGCCAATATATAAAATAGTGCCCCCCATAGTGCTCCTCCCCCTCCATAGTGGCCCCACTATGTGCCAATATATAAAATAGTGCCCTCCATAGTGCTCCTCCCCCTCCATAGTGGCCCACTATGTGCCAATCTATAAAATAGTGCCCCCATAGTGCTCCTCCACCTCCATAGTGGCCCCACTATGTGCCAATATATAAAATAGTGCCCCCATAGTGCTCCTCCCCCTCCATAGTGGCCCCACAATGTGCCAATATATAAAATAGTGCCCCCCATAGTTCTCCTTCCCCTCCATAGTGGCCCCACTATGTGCCAATATATAAAATAGTGCCCCCCATAGTGCTCCTCCCCCTCCATAGTGGCCCCACTATGTGCCAATATATAAAATAGTGCCCCCATAGTGCTCCTCCCCCTCCATAGTGGCCCCACTATGTGCCAATATATAAAATAGTGCCCCCCATAGTGCTCCTCCTCCTCCATAGTGGCCGCACTATGTGCCAATATATAAAATAGTGCCCCCATAGTGCTTCTCCCCCTCCATAGTGGCCCCACTATGTGCCAATATATAAAATAGTGCCCCCATAGTGCTCCTCCCCCTCCATAGTGGCTCCACTATGTGCCAATATATAAAATAGTGCCCCCCATAGTGCTCCTCCCCCTCCATAGTGGCCCCACTGTGTGCCAATATATAAAATAGTGCCCCCCATAGTGCTCCTCCCCCTCCATAGTGGCCCCACTATGTGCCAATATATAAAATAGTGCCCCCCATAGTTCTCCTCCCCCTCCATAGTGGCCCCACTATGTGCCAATATATAAAATAGTGCCCCCCATAGTGCTCCTCCCCCTCCATAGTGGCCCCACTATGTGCCAATATATAAAATAGTGCCCCCCATAGTGCTCCTCCCCCTCCATAGTGGCCCCACTATGTGCCAATATATAAAATAGTGCCCCCCATAGTGCTCCTCCTCCTCCATAGTGGCCGCACTATGTGCCAATATATAAAATAGTGCCCCCCATAGTGCTTCTCCCCCTCCATAGTGGCCCCACTATGTGCCAATATATAAAATAGTGCCCCCCATAGTGCTCCTCCCCCTCCATAGTGGCCCCACTATGTGCCAATATATAAAATAGTGCCCCCCATAGTGCTCCTCCCCCTCCATAGTGGCCCCACTATGTGCCAATATATAAAATAGTGCCCCCCATAGTGCTCCTCCACCTCCATAGTGCCCCTATGTGTGCCAATATATAAAATAGTGTGCCCCATAGTGCTCCTCCCCCTCCATGTGTGCCAGTATATATATAGGGCCCCCATAGTGCTCCTCCTCCTCCATACAGCCCCCTATGTGTGCCATTATATAAAGGGCCCCCCATAGTGCTCCTCTCCCTCCATAGTGGCCCCACTATGTGCCAATATATAAAATAGTGCCCCCCATAGTGCTCCTCCCCCTCCATAGTGGCCCCACTATGTGCCAATATATAAAATAGTGCCCCCCATAGTGCTCCTCCCCCTCCATAGTGGCCCCACTATGTGCCAATATATAAAATACTGCCCTCCATAGAAGTGCTCCTCCCCCTCCATAGTGGCCCCACTATGTGCCAATCTATAAAATAGTGCCCCCATAGTGCTCCTCCACCTCCATAGTGGCCCCACTATGTGCCAATATATAAAATAGTGCCCCCATAGTGCTCCTCCCCCTCCATAGTGGCCCCCACTATGTGCCAATATATAAAATAGTGCCCCCCATAGTTCTCCTCCCCCTCCATAGTGGCCCCACTATGTGCCAATATATAAAATAGTGCCCCCCATAGTGCTCCTCCCCCTCCATAGTGGCCCCACTATGTGCCAATATATAAAATAGTGCCCCCCATAGTGCTCCTCCCTCTCCATAGTGGCCCCACTATGTGCCAATATATAAAATAGTGCCCCCCATAGTGCTCCTCCCCCTCCATAGTGGCCCCACTATGTGCCAATATATAAAATAGTGCCCTCCATAGTGCTCCTCCCCCTCCATAGTGGCCCCACTATGTGCCAATCTATAAAATAGTGCCCCCATAGTGCTCCTCCACCTCCATAGTGGCCCCACTATGTGCCAATATATAAAATAGTGCCCCCCATAGTGCTCCTCCCCCTCCATAGTGGCCCCACAATGTGCCAATATATAAATAGTGCCCCCCATAGTTCTCCTTCCCCTCCATAGTGGCCCCACTATGTGCCAATATATAAAATAGTGCCCCCCATAGTGCTCCTCCCCCTCCATAGTGGCCCCACTATGTGCCAATATATAAAATAGTGCCCCCATAGTGCTCCTCCCCCTCCATAGTGGCCCCACTATGTGCCAATATATAAAATAGTGCCCCCATAGTGCTCCTCCTCCTCCATAGTGGCCGCACTATGTGCCAATATATAAAATAGTGCCCCCCATAGTGCTTCTCCCCCTCCATAGTGGCCCCACTATGTGCCAATATATAAAATAGTGCCCCCCATAGTGCTCCTCCCCCTCCATAGTGGCTCCACTATGTGCCAATATATAAAATAGTGCCCCCATAGTGCTCCTCCCCCTCCATAGTGGCCCCACTATGTGCCAATATATAAAATAGTGCCCCCCATAGTGCTCCTCCCCCTCCATAGTGGCCCCACTATGTGCCAATATATAAAATAGTGCCCCCATAGTGCTCCTCCTCCTCCATAGTGGCCGCACTATGTGCCAATATATAAAATAGTGCCCCCCATAGTGCTTCTCCCCCTCCATAGTGGCCCCACTATGTGCCAATATATAAAATAGTGCCCCCCATAGTGCTCCTCCCCCTCCATAGTGGCCCCACTATGTGCCAATATATAAAATAGTGCCCCCCATAGTGCTCCTCCCCCTCCATAGTGGCCCCACTATGTGCCAATATATAAAATAGTGCCCCCCATAGTGCTCCTCCCCCTCCATAGTGGCCCCACTATGTGCCAATATATAAAATAGTGCCCCCCATAGTGCTCCTCCCCCTCCATAGTGGCTCCACTATGTGCCAATATATAAAATAGTGCCCCCCATAGTGCTCCTCCCTCTCCATAGTGGCCCCACTATGTGCCATTATATAAGGGCCCCCATAGTGCTCCTCACCCTCCATAGTGGCCCTTGCCAATATATAAATAGTGCCCCATAGTGCTCCTCCCTCATAGTGGCCCACTATGTGCCAATATATAAAATAGTGCCCCCATAGTGCTCCTCCCCCTCCATAGTGGCCCCACTATGTGCCAATATATAAAATAGTGCCCCCCATAGTGCTCCTCCCCCTCCATAGTGGCCCCCACTATGTGCCAATATATAAAATAGTGCCCCCATAGTGCTCCTCCCCCTCCATAGTGGCCCCACTATGTGCCAATATATAAAATAGTGCCCCCATAGTGCTCCTCCCCCTCCATAGTGGCCCCACTATGTGCCAATATAAAAATAGTGCCCCCCATAGTGCTCCTCCCCCTCCATAGTGGCCCCACTATGTGCCAATATATAAAATAGTGCCCCCATAGTGCTCCTCCTCCTCCATAGTGGCCCATAGTGCCCTTGTGGCCCCACTATGTGCCAATATATAAAATAGTGCCCCATAGTGCTTCCTCCCCCTCCATAGTGGCCCCACTATGTGCCAATATATAAAATAGTGCCCCCCATAGTGCTTCTCCCCCTCCATAGTGGCCCCACTATGTGCCAATATATAAAATAGTGCCCCCCATAGTGCTCCTCCCCTCCATAGTGGCCCCACTATGTGCCAATATATAAAATAGTGCCCCCATAGTGCTCCTCCCCCTCCATAGTGGCCCCACTATATGCCAATATATAAATAGTGCCCCCCATAGTGCTCCTCCCCCTCCATAGTGGCCCCACTATGTGCCAATATATAAAATAGTGCCCCCATAGTGCTCCTCCCCCTCCATAGTGGCTCCACTATGTGCCAATATATAAAATACTGCCCCCATAGTGCTCCTCCCCCTCCATAGTGGCCCCACTGTGTGCCAGGGCTTTTGGCACAGTGTAAATGAAAAAAAAAACACTAATACTTACCTCCATGAGTCTGCCAGCAATGCGATGTGTGTCCAGCGCTGTACGGCTCAGGCGGCGCGATGACGTCATCGCGCCGCCTGCTCCGGCCTCTGATAGGCTGGAGGCACTAGGCCTACAGCCTATCAGAGAAAGGGGCAGGGGAGACGCCTCTTCCTCCCTTGCCCTGCGGCATTCATGTGTATCGCTGTCCTGAGGACAGCGATACAGATGAATATAGAGATGAGTGCTTCCACAATGGAAGCGCTCATCTCTTCCTACCGCCGGCAAAAAGGGCCCCCCTCTGGCCCTGGGCCCCTGTGCAGCCGAACTGGCTGCACAGGCGGTATGTCCGCCCCTGCCAAATGGTTCCCTACTATGTCTCATACAAAAGGGTTCTGAGAGAGGGATCCCTGTATATTGCTTCATATTACCATATATTTGTCTCTTGTAAAAAAAAACACATATTTTATACCAGGGGTTTAAAACTCGGTCAGACATGTGGGCTGCACATAGAAAAAATTTTGGGTAGACAGGCCCCGTTCATTTCAAATGCAAAATTATTGTTAATATAATTAGCACTACATAACTATTACTTCCAGTGATGTCTCCTCCGATGTAGATGTTCTCTTTCTTCATCTTTATTATTCGGACCAGACTGCCTTGACGACTTATTTCAGACGCGTCTCGTCTCTGAAGAGTTTGGCATACAAACATATTAGATTCCTCACTTTTACTTCATCCTTCCCCTCCTGGTGCCCCAACATTGTCATCCTGCTGTTACCCCCAATACTGTGCACTTTGTGCTCCTCAATGCCCACAAATACAATACAGCAAAAATAATATTGCGCTACAGATGGTCCCCCCCATAGTAATAGTAGTCCCAAACTGCTTTCAATAGTATTAGTGCCCCTACAGTACCTCCAATAGCAATAATGCTCCCCAAGAGTGCCCCCATTAGAAGCAATGCTCTCCATGTTGTGCCAAATAATAATGCCCCCACTTTACCTTGAGTAGTAATAATGCCACCATAGTGTCCCCAGTAGAAACAAGGCCCTCTATAGTGCTTCCAGCAGTAATGAGGTCCCTCTATAAGACCCTATAGAGTCCACAGTAGTAATAAAGCCCCCTGCCCCCAGTCGTTACAATACCCACTATAGTGGCTCCAGTATTTATAATGCCCCCTGTGATAGCCCCAGTATTTAAAAACCCCCCTTGTAGTTCCCCAAGTACTTTTAATGTCCCCCCCCCCACAGTGCACCCTGTACTTATAATGCCCCCCTGCACTTCTAATGCCCTCCTGCAGTTACAACCCCCTGGTATGTATAATTGCAAGCTTTAGTGCCTCCTGTATTATAATGCCCCCTGCAGTGCTGTAGCCTATATTCACCTGACTCCAGTTCTGCACTGGCTGCGATGCATGTCACAGGACTGAGTTACCGTGTCCCAGTGTAGACATTCGCAATGTCATCAACGGGACCTGCTGTGCCAGGTCTCAGGAGGAGCTATGACGTGATCACTAATGCCTGCAGGAGTTTTTGACCACGTCATCGCGAAACCTGAGACCCAACGCAGGAGGTAGCAATCATATCATCATCACTTCCTGCACCATTCTACTGCCTCATAGGCATCAGGCCTAGTGGTCTGTGGCCTCTGGGGCTGAAAAATGGGGATGGATATCATGAGTTCCACACTGAGGGTGTCACAAATAAGTGCCTCATGGGCTGCATCCTGCCAGCAGGCCACATGTTTGAGATCCCTGTTTTATGCTAACACAAAATATTAGCTGCTTTGTGTCCTTATATACTGTAAAAGTGGGCAGCAAGATGGTTCAATGGTTAGCAATGTTGCCTTGTAGCACCGGGGTCCTAGGTTCACGTCCAACCACAGACAACATCTGCATGGAGTTTGCATGTTTTTTTTTTTCTCAAACTCCAATGACATACTGATAGGGAATTTAGATTGTTGGCCCCCTGAGGACAGTGAGTGATGCAAATGTCTGTGAAGTGCTGCAGAATATATTAACACTATGTAATTGAAATAAAAGGTGACAAATAAATACCATAACCAGACTGTTGGACATGCTGGACTATCATGGGCTTTATTAGCATGGAAGGTCTTATTTAAAGATCTATCATATCTTCGAGCATAGCTCATAAATATTTATTAGTAAGTGGAATAGCGAATTTCAATTTGAACACTGTCTTATAGCAATGCTACCGTGCTAAAGAAAGTCCAGTTCTTGTGTGGTGACTCCGGTGTCAAGTGCCAGATATATGATCCAAGAGCCTAGATATTTTTTATAGACTGGTGCCACATGACATGGATTTGACCCTGGTCCTGACTTTCATTAATGCTGTGATATGTTTCGCTCCATTGATTTGATTAAATTCTGTAATATAACTCGTAACGTAGATATGTGTGCACTGCTAGCAAGGTGCGTCAGTATTAATAAATCTCGAAATTGACCAAACCAGCACAAAGGAAAAGTAAAGCAATTTTTCTGTAGATTTAATTTTGGAAAATGTAAGCTGAAACCTGCTCCACTTTTTGCACTAGTTTTGATAAGTCTCCCCTGTTGTGTCATATTGTCATGTTACTGTATAATTAAGATGATAACATTGAATTAAAAATGTTTTGAACCTGCCTTTCACTTGGGTGTTGTCGTATTTATCCTAGAATATAATGTAGTTTTCATGTTGGCACATCCATTCTCCAATATGCCACTTTTTTCTCTTTGCGTTAAAGGGGTATTCTCATCTTAGACAATGGGGGCATATCGCTAGGATGGGACCCGCACCTATATCCAGAACGGAGCGGGGAGTGCTGCGCCTGGAGGACCCCGGGTTTCCGAGGGTCCGGCCACCACCAGGCGCAGCTCCCCGCTGCGCTCATAGAAATGAATGGGAGCGTAGCACGCAAGCGCGGCCACCGCTCCCATTCATTTCTATGGAGCCGACGGAAGGAGCCGAGCCAGCACTCAGCTATTTTCGGCGGCCCTATAGAAACGAATGGAGGGCGGCTGCGCATGCGCAGTGCGCCCTCATTCAGTTCGGGGGCTCCGTTCTGGATATAGGTGCGGGTCCCAGCGGTGGGACCCGCACCTATAAGACAATGGGGGCATATCCTAGCGATATGCCCCCATTGTCTAAAATGAGAATAACACTTTAAGTGGGGGACATGATGTTGGGGATCCTAGCATTCAGACCCACAACACTGGTTGCTATAACAATTTTAACCACCTCTGTTATTTAGCTAGAACAATTTGAGACAATTATAACAATTCAAAATCCATACAAATTGTCATCCAACTTTCATATTCCATAAATTTATTTTATTTTGCAATGCTAGGTACAGTTTCAACAACTACCCTCCCTGCCCACACTTGTTCTTATATACTCAAAGGAAGAAAATCCTTGGCACTCTCTATCCAATAAAACTCAACTTTATTGCAGAAGCTGGTACACAGAACATGGATTGACAGGCAACGGCTGTTTCATGCTATCCTGCACCTCCTCTGGCCTGGATGAAGAGCCCAGATGAAGTATGGGATAGCACAACAGATATCACCTGTCAATTCACATTACACATACTGGCTTCTAAGGTATGGAGATGTGAAAGCAGAGGTAGTGCCAGTCTACTTCTATTGAACTGTTCTTCTATAATGTTTGTAAGGGGCCGTTCAGACGTCCGTGGTATTGTGGATCCACAATACCACGGATGCCGACCAGCGTGTGTTCCACAATTTGCGGAACACACGGCCGGGCACCCCGTTGAAAGTGCCTATTCTTGTCCACTATTGCGGACAAGAATAGGACATGTTTTATTTTTTCTTGCGGAGCTGCAACTCGGCAAGATCCCGTGCTGGCCATTGAAGTGCACGGGCACGCACCTATTCCGCAATTTTGTGGAATAGGTGCGAACCCATTTACACGGTCATGTGAGGGGTTAATCCGGTTAAAAAAATACATACCTTATCCATTTGCTCGCAAAGAAGCCTTCATGGCCACCTTGATTGAAGACAGTGCGAGAAATCTCACGCAGTGACGTGATGATGTGAGTCATCACACTGGCTGGGTGTGGTGACGTCATCACTGATTTCTCGCATTGTATTCAATTAAGGTGGCTGTGACAGCCTCTTCATGAGTAAATGGATAAGGTGAGTATGTATTTATTTATTTTTGTTGCCACCATTTCTGGAAAATAGATTCGTTACCACGAAGCTCAAGGAATTTCGGCTTCGCGGCCAATCAACTTTTTCCTGAAATTTGGATGTAAATCAATTCATTCAGCTTCAATTCCCTGAACACTAGCTGACACATTTACTGCTTTGTAATGAGCAGGGCAGGAAGGTTTCTTGTTAACTGTGATTTACATTGATTTTAGCTGTTTGCTAATACTAGACTGACCCTACCTAGTCACAAAAGCTAGGGAGCCCCCAACTTACCATAATCCCATGCGGGATCCCTCCCTACTATGAACCTAATGGTATTTAGCTTTTAAAATTATTAGGGTTAAAACCAGATGCTCAACAAGGTGGATCGATCAAATATGGCCACTGGATTATTTCAGCAACACTGTCCCTAGCGCTCGAGCACTTGCCACGTCTCTCCCTGTACTCAGCTCACAGGACAATGGCGGAGACGGTGCAGGATGAAGCTTTTATAAGCCTGTGACATCACAGTGGATGGCTACCTGCAGATTGGCTGGCCATACGGCATTATGGGTGATCTTGCGTTCCCACGCTTCTTACTATCACTTTGTAACACGTGCAGCTGGTATTTTAGGAAACACTGGTTTGTTACCATGAAGCTGTAGGAAATTCGGCTTAGTTTAGAATCAAAGTTTTCGTAAACTTCAGAACGAATTCCGCTTCGAATGCTTTGCTTGCTGTATCTCAACCCTAACACATAAACATTTGCAGTGGACACTGCATGTGTAGTTAACACTCAGCTACGTAATCACATGACACATTGATCACGCGGGTATGAGCGCTTTACAGTTTGCAAATTGTTAAATTGAGTTAACAGGGCAATAAAAAGTCATCAACCATAAAAATGAATATTCAATTCATCTGCCACTGAGGACAGACACTGTATAACTGTCCTTTTTGTAATTTTTCTTAGCATTGGTGTGCAAGGATGAGGCAGATGGGACAATCATCTTCACACAACTAAATACACTGGGAAGAAGACTATGAAAAAAGTTATGAATTCATTAGCACATCTGTTCCAGATGGGAGGATAAGGAGCCAGACCTAGATAACAGAGATGAGATGGTTTCAATCCGTCATTGATAGGGGATCAGCTCAGAGTGGTAATTGGTAAGTGTTTAAGCTAGCTACCATGAGCTGGGAAATAAATGAGTGTATAGGAAAATAATTAGAGGCTTGTAAGAAAGCAGATTGATCGGAATTGTGCGGCGTGTAGCTGCCTGAAAAAAAATCAGACTATGTACTGTGTGCCTACAGTTAACTTATTGGGGTTAAAATATACCCCCCTTGATGAAAAAATGAGAGAGCTGTATTATGAGTACTTCCAATAAAAAAATGGAAAAGAGATGTCCGCCTGTGCTAACAGCTAACTTCAAACTGGGCAACCCTTCTATAGGTCACACTGAAGAAAGTGGGTGGCCATATACTTCTCCTGCATCACAATAAAGCATTAGATGTAGCCAACTCAAATGAATGGGCATCAATATTATAAATGTCTCAATTTCCAATTAGGCATTGACTACTTATTATCTTTCTTGACATTTGTCATTACAATCCATTTAAAGCTTCACTTTTATTTGTATGTGCAACAATCAGTGTGATAGTTATACCATATTTTATGGGTTCACTGCCTACATACCCTTGAAGATGCCAGGTATCTGATGAAATATGTTGGGGGGAAGTGTGTGAACGAACAGCTATTTTAATGGCTTGTTGTCGCTGGAAAGTATATAATAATGGTACACTGAATACAAATGAGAAACAAAGTAGGCTATACATGAATAGGTGGTAACACGCTCCACCACATATACTGTTGATCATACAAGAGAAGTATTAACTATACAGCAGCAGGCTGGGTTTTTAAATATGGTACAGCTATCACATTGTTTTTGCCAAAGTGAAGTTTTAAATGGATTGTGATGAAAAATTACAGCGAGCAGGAAATTTGTTTTGGGTCTGATTTGCCGAATCAAAGATATTTCAATTGCCCTGAAAGTTGGTATATAACATTCTCTGATCTCCTATGACTTATGCTTTTTCTAGAAAGATTCTAGGGGATGAGAAAGAGAGAGAAACCATAATATGCTACTTTGGGTTTCTGGGTAATTTATATGTATTGGCATGTTTTTTTGTTTAGATCTCACTCTTTATTTGCCTGACATGAATTATGAATGAGAATATTTAAGTTTGTTATAATACAAGTTTTGGGGAAAATTCTGGATGAATTTTAGAGATGAGCGAGCATGCTCGTCCGAACTTGGTGCTCATTCGAGCATTATGGTACTAGTAAGTGCTCGCTGCTCGGACGAGTATCTCGCCATGCTCGAGGAAATGGCATCTCCCGCATTTTGAATTTTTGGCTCCTATAAACTCAGCCAATCCCAAGCCAGGAGACTCTGCGGTACACCCAGCATCACGTGGGGCCCTTACATGTCGATAGCAGGGGTTGGCTGGCCTGATCAGGTGACCCTGGAATATACTAGTGACTGCCCACGGTGCTCGGCTCAGATGCTGTCTGGATGTGGTTAGGGACAGATCTGCTACGTTTCAGGGAGAGAGTTAGGGCCTGGATTTAGTTCTCTGTTAGGCAGGAGTGATATTGAAAGAACCCAACAGCCCTTCTAAGGGGTACAAGACAATTTTTTTTGTCTCCTGGCTGGGCTGGCTGGCACTAGTAGTGCAGCTATCGCCATATAGAACAATTTTTTTTTTTTATTGTTTTATCTCAGTGATACAAATCCATTTCATACAGCTGTGTGGAACCATTTTGTGTGTCACAGTTCAGCTGTCCACTCACCACAAACCACACTCTGTATTTTCTGTCCAGGTGACACATTCTGTACGTCACGTAATTAAAAAAGGTATTTTGCTGTCACTGATACAGCTACATTACAAAAATCTCTGTGCGACATTTGTCTGGGTTGCACTTAAGCAGACCAAGTCTGCCTAATCTAATAGTTTCAGTGTAATTGCTCCATACTGCACGGTACGTAATAACATACGTAATTTTGCTCTAACTTATCCACCTATATACAAAGCACAATCCGTATTTTCTGTCCAGGTGACACATTCTGTACGTCACGTAATTAAAAAAGGTCTTTTGCTGTCACTGATACAGCTGCATTACAAAAATCTCTGTGCGACATTTGTCTGGGTTGCACTTAAGCAGACAAGAGGCAGAGGCCGTGGTCCTGGGCAGGGTGAGATAGTACCTGCTGATGAGGGAGCAGGGGAATGCCGCAGAGCTACACTCCCTAGCTTCATGTCTCAACTTACAGGGACACGTGGTAGAGGACTGTTGAAACCACAACAGTGCGAACAGCTGATGTCGTGGATTGCGGACAATGCTTCAAGTAATTTGTCCACCAGTCAGTCTTCCACGCAGTCCACCCACGTTACCCAAGGGAGCACTCCTCTGGCTCCTCCACCTCAACCTCCTTCCCCCCAGTCTGCCCCCTCCCAGGAAAATTTGGAATGTGATCCGGCATACTCTGAGGAACTGTTTTCTGGACCCTTCCCAGAGTCACAAACGACTTCTCAGGTTGCTGCTGACCTCTTTCCTGATGCCCAAGTTTTCCAACTGTCGCAGTCTGTGGGTGATGATGATGACAATGTTGACTTAGTGGAAGAAGTGTGTAAAGAGGTGTCGGACGATGAGGAGACACGGTTGTCAGACAGTGGTGAAGTTGTTGTCAGGGCAGGAAGTCCGAGGGGGGAGCAGACTGAGGAATCGGAGGATGACGAGGTGACTGACCCAAGCTGGATTGATAAGCCGAGTGAAGACAGTGCTTCTGAGGCGGAGGCGAGTGCTGCACCAGAACAGGTTGTAAGAGGCAGTGGTGTGGCCAGAGGGAGAAGCAGGGCCAGAGCTGGTGCATCAGCAGCAACTGTTTCACGTAGTGAAGCTCCCGTGGCGAGGCCTAGATGTTCGCAAGTCTGGAGGTTCTTTAAAGAAAGTGAGGATGACCGACGGACTGTGGTGTGCAACCTGTGCCACACCAGGATCAGCAGGGGTGCCACCACTACTAGCCTAACCATCACCACCATGCGCAGGCATATGAGTGCTAAACACCCCACTCAATGGAACCAAGGCCGTTCACCACCTCCTGCGGGTCACACCACTGCTCCTTCCCCTGTGTCACTCGCTGCCTCTGCTAGTCAACCCCCTGCCCAGGACCCCAGCACGAGCGCCTCCCGCCGGAAAACCACACCTTCGCCTCCACAATCCTCCACAGCGTCCACCAATGTGTCCCAGCTCAGCGTTCAGCTGTCTTTACAGCAGACGCTGGAGCGCAAGAGGAAATACAGTTCCACCCAACCACATGCCCAAGCCCTTAACGTCCACATCTCCAAATTGCTGAACCTGGAGATGCTGCCCTATAGGCTGGTAGAGACCGAGGCCTTTCGCAATCTCATGGCGGTGGCTGCCCCTCGGTATTCGGTCCCCAGCCGCCACTATTTTTCCCGATGTGCCGTCCCATCCCTACACCAGCACGTGTCACAGAACATCATCCGTGCCCTGACCAACGCTGTTTCTGAGAAGGTCCACCTAACTACGGACACGTGGACAAGTGCTGCCGGGCAGGGGCACTATATCTCACTAACGGCACATTGGCTTAACTTGGTGGAGGCTGGGACCGAGTCCGACCCTGGGGCCGCTCATGTACTGCCCACACCGAGGATTGCGGGGCCTACCTCGGTCACGGTTTCTCAGATGTACTATGCCTCTTCCTCCAACACCTCCTCCTCCGAATTACCATCCGTGGGCACGGCGCCTTCAGTCGGTAGCTCTAGGCGCAGCAGCAGTGCCTTGGGTAAGCGCCAGCAGGCGGTGCTCAAACTGCTGAGCTTAGGTGACAAAAGGCACACCACCCAAGAGCTGTTACAGGGTATCACGGCGCAGACCGATCTGTAGCTGGCACCGCTGAACCTCAAGCCAGGCATGGTTGTGTGTGACAACGGGCATAACCTGGTGGCGGCTCTGCAACTCGGCAGACTGACACATGTGCCATGCCTGGCCCACGTGTTCAATCTAATAGTTCAGCGGTTCCTCAAGACATACCCCAATCTGTCTGATTTGCTCACCAAGGTGCGCCGCATCTGTCCGCATTTCCGCAAGTCGACCACAGATGCTGCCACTCTCAGGGCAGCGCAGCGCTGCCTACAACTGCCCACTCACCGACTGTTGTGCCACGTGCCCACAAGATGGAATTCGACATTAAACATGTTATCCAGAGTTTACCAGCAGCGCAGATCGATTGTAGACTGCCAGCTGTAGACTGTCAATTTCCACCAGAACTGGTAGTCAGGTCAGTCAGATTCCTCAAGTCTACAATGAGGAGTGGACGTGGATGTCTGATATCTGCCAGGTGTTGAGCAACTTTGAGGAGTCAACGCAGATGGTTAGCGGCGATGCCGCCATTATCAACCTCACCATCCCGCTGCTTTGCCTGTTGAAAAACTCACTGCTCAGCATCAAGTCGGATGCTTTGCGCTTGTCACAAGAGACGGTGGAGGAAGATACGTCGCTTGATAGTCAGAGCACCCTCCGGTCTGTTTCTCAGCGTGTATCGGAGGAGGGGGATGAGGATGAGGAGGAAGAGGAGGAGAATGTCGGCGAGACAGAAGAGAGTACCAGTGCTCAGTCCTTAACTCTTGAGCGTGTATGGGCTGAAGAGGAGGACTTGGAGGAGGAGGAGGAAATGGAGAGTCAGGCCAGTGAGGAGAGGGAATTCTTTCATGTTGGGACTCTGGCGCACATGGCAGACTTCATGTTAGGCTGCCTATCCCGTGACCGTTGCGTTAGAAGCATTTTTTCAAACACCGATTACTGGGTGTTCATTCTCCTGGACCCACGGTACAAGCAGAACCTTTCCACTCTCATCCCTGTAGAGGAAAGGAGTATGAGAGTGAATCAATATCAACAGGCCCTGGTGCACAAGCTGAAACAATCCTTCCCATCTGACGCCGCTAGCGGCAGAGGGCATGGTTCTGTGGGCCAAGTAACGGAGGAGAGTAGGCGAGCAGGCAGCTTGTCCAGCACTGGCAGGGGAACGCTCTCCAAGGCCTTTGCCAGTTTTATGTCACCCCAGCAAGACACTGTCACCTGTCCCCAGTCTAGGCAGAGTAGAGAGGAGCTTTACAGAAAGATGGTGAGGGAGTACCTAGCTGACCATACCAATGTCCAGACCGATCACTCTGCTCCATAAAACTACTGGGTTTCAAAGCTGGACACGTGGCCTGAACTGGCGCTGTACGCCTTGGAGGTGCTGGCCTGCCCTGCCGCTAGCGTGTTGTCAGAGCAGGTATTCAGTGCAGCTGGTGGCGTCATCACCGATAAGCGTACACGCCTGTCAACTGACAGCGCTGACAGGCTGACGCTTATTAAAATGAACAAAGCTTGGATTTCACCGGAATTCAAATCTCCTCCGGGGGAAAGTAGCTAAAGATTAACATTACTTATGTATCCGATTCCTCTTCTCTACTCCTCCTACTCCTCCTCCTCCTTGTCGTCTTTGCCTAACGCTGACCCAAAAAACGCCATTTTTTAGAGGTCCAACTGGCACTCTTTTACCACAATTTTTCCGGAGGGCCACCTACAGGCCCTCTCTCTAAACAATTTTTCCGGAGGTCCACCTACAGGCCCTCTCTCTAAACAATTTTTCCGGAGGGCCCCCTACAGGCCCTCTCTCTAAACAATTTTTCCGGAGGTCCACCTACAGGCCCTCTCTCTAAACAATTTTTCCGGAGGGCCCCCTACAGGCCCTCTCTCTAAACAATTTTTCAGAGGTCCACCTACAGGCCCTCTCTCTAAATAATTTTTCCGGAGGGCCCCCTACAGGCCCTCTCTCCAAACAATTTTTCCGGAGGTCCACCTACAGGCCCTCTCTCTAAACAATTTTTCCAGAGGTCCACCTACAGGCCCTCTCTCTAAAACAATTTTCCGGAGGTCCACCTAAAGACCCTCTCTCTAAACAATTTTTCCGGAGGTCCACCTACAGGCCCTCTCTCTAAACAATTTTTCCGGAGGTCCACCTACAGGCCCTCTCTCTAAACAATTTTTCCGGAGGTCCACCTACAGGCCTCTCTCCAAACAATTTTTCCGGAGGTCCACCTACAGGCCCTCTCTCCCAACAATTTTCCGGAGGTCCACCTACAGGCCCTCTCTCTAAACAATTTTTCCGGAGGTCCACCTACAGGCCCTCTCTCCAAACAATTTTTCCGGAGGTCCACCTACAGGCCCTCTCTCCAAACAATTTTTCCGGAGGTCCACCTACAGGCCCTCTCTCCAATCAATTTTTCCGCAGGGCCACATAATGCGATAGACGGGAATCGAATCCGGGTCAACTGCTTGGGAAGCAGCTATGCTCACCACTTTACCACCAACAGCCACAGCAACTGATAAGAACAGATACTAAACTTGATGTAAGCCAACATTTCGACAATCGATAATCCGAAAAGGGTCCGCCGTCGAGCCCGGCGTTCGGCCACCCTGAGCATTTCTCAAGGAGACAGCCTCCAGGCCCTCAACGTCCACATACAGGGCCACGCTAAATTTTTTATGTGCTCTACCTGCTACCGTCGTGTAGCTCGGTCACTCTGACCGAGTCTGACCCTGGGGCTGCTCATGTATTGCCCACTTGGAGGATTGTGGGGCCTACCTCGGTCACGGTTTCTCAGACTTACTATGACTCTTCTTCCAACCCCTCCTCCTTCGAATTACCATCCGTGCTTCACCTCCTGCTACCTCATCTAACTTGGTCACTTGTTGGTGTCACCGCCATGCTGTGTCAGGCTTATGCCTGCATCGTGTGGCTGGGGATAGGAGAGCAGTGCCAGCATGGGCATGGGTGATGGACCTTCGTTGCACCTAGTTGGGTGCTTCCCTAACATGTGATGGGCATGTGCCTCGCCTTTCTTGGTCTGGGTGAGCACAATTGCCATGAGGGTAACCACCAGGCTGTTGACTTTGGGGTAATGGTGGGATTAGGCAGCCTCATAGGCATCCATGCATGCTGCCCCTGCTGTTTCCTGTCCATTTCCGTGGTGTTTCCATCATTTTCTGATGTTTCCAGGTTTTCACCCAGCCTTCCCTATGCAGAGCCTTGGTCCCCTGCAAAAAATGCTCGAGTCTCCCATTGACTTCAATGGGGTTCGTTACTTGAAACGAGCATCTGAGCATCGAGAAAAGTTTGTCTCGAATAACGAGCACCTGAGCATTTTAGTGCTCGCTCATCTCTAATGAATTCCAAATTAATAAAATTGATTTGCTCATCTCTATTATGTATATTTGTACATATTTCCCCCTGTTTTTTTCACTACCTATTTTGGTGGTAGCCTGTGTTTTTTCAAAATGATATTTGTCCCTGGTGGTAGCCTGAAACTTTAATCTGTGCTTGTTCATAATAAGTTTTTTTTTTTTTTTTTTTTTAAATCTATTGCTGTGTTTGCATCCCCACATAACGCCTCTCTGGAAAACAGAAATATTAGCTAGGTTCCTTTCTAAAAAGGAAGAGAAACCAAGTGGCTTATTCCAGCTTTTTCCTTTACCCTTTAATAGAGTTGAGTAAAGCAAAATTGCTTGGCTGACTGGGTGTCCTTGGTTGGGTACTTTTTCTTCTTATGGAGTCTCTGAATATGCCTTAGGAGTATCGTAAGCCAGTCTATGCTCCTCTGGATTTCTGGAAAAATATATGAAAATTAGCTTATCTTAGATCTGCTGGCATCAGATAGACTTAGGAAAGCTAATTTGAATATCTTTCTCAGACACCAAGAGGGGCTTTGTCTGGCCTACAAAACTCTGCACACATACTATGCATACTAGGTGCTCTCTATAAATCATAGATATATGCTCTAGTGGCAAGTGATTGACTCCAAAGGATACTCTGAGGTTGTCCATTTGTAACCGCCTCTTTTTCAGCTACTTCTCCATGCTGACAGTTATCATTAAGATACACTTCCAAAAAAATGTATTTATCTAATGTGGACAACCTTTTTAAAGTGTGGCTTACTTGATGGGTCTAAGATGCCAGATGTTCTGTGTCTACAGGCTTCTAGGATTTAAATTGAGTACTGCTGTAGCTGTGGCTATACCTGTAGTAGAGTACTTGGCACAAGATGCCAAAGGCAGAAGTGACAGATATATACTGGTAGATATTCTTTTACTTTATTTAGTTATTTTAGGAAAGAGCTATATTATGAATATTAAATGATTAAATAAAATTTATTGGACATATGCTTGGCAATCATGATCGTGCTTTAAAAGTAATGTTATAGAGCAGGAGGAGCTGTGCAGATGGATATATAGTTTTATGGGAAAAGATTCAGTATAACTTAGAATTTATACATTTAAATTCCTGCTTATTCTAGGCTTTGAAGTCAAGCAGGAAGTCTTATCAGTGATTGACAGCATGGCTGCAGAGAAGGGGGGCAAGAGGGCACATACGCCCGGTGCAGAGGGTTGAGGGAGTACACAGCAAGTTGATTAACATGGTGAAGGAGGGAGCCGTCCGCTCCCTGCTTTACCATTTAGCTGAACTGTGGTGATCCCCAACAGGCCACACATCACGCTACTGGGCTGTGTGGGAGGAGCGTACAGGCCCAGGAATCATCCTCCTCCTACACAGCCCAGAAGTGTCATGTGTGTGTGACCACTGAGGAACTCCGGGTGTAATCAGATCATCAGGGGATTAGCAATGGAGCTGGAGCGGGTACTACTGAAAGGGACAGAAATGTGGCATTACTACTGTGAGGGGGCACAATGTGTGCTAACTACAGTGAGGGGGCACAATGTAAGCATTACTATTATGAGGGGGGAACAAAATGGGCATAACTAGTGTGAAGTGGCACAATGTGGGCATTACTACTGTGAGGAGGTACAATGTGGACATGCCTACTGTAAAGAAATCAAATCACGCACTCAGTTGTGTATCTTTGCAATTAGGTTTAATATGAATAGGTCACTTAGGCCATAAGATCATTGGATTACAGCTCTTTAGGTATGCCAAAAGGACTATATGTGTCATATGGAGCTTGTGTTTATGATGAGACTTTTCTGTCAGGATGACCTTTCTCAATCTGACACAGAGTTGCAATGGTGTGCAGCTTAATTGAAATGGCGTGATGCAGAGCTGTCAGCACATATATAGACATGCCTACTGTGACGGGGCACAATGTGGACATAAGTACTGTGTGGGAGCACAATGTAGGCATTACTACTGTGAGGGGCACAATGTGGACATAAGTACTAAGTAGGGGCAAAATATAGGCATTACTACTGTGACGGGGCACAATGTGGTCATTACTACTGTCAGGAGGCACAATGTGAGCATAACTATTGTAATGTGGACATAATTACTGTGAGGGGCACAATGTGGATATTACTATTGTGAGGAGCACAATGTGGGCATAACTAATGTCTGGGGGCACAATATGGACATTAGTACTGTGTGGTAGCACTAAGGAGAAAGCAATGCCCTAGATTACCCTATTATACCATTGGCATGGCTAGGTCTTACAGGGCCACCACAGTACCCTCGGATAGGGATTTGACAGGGACAGTTACTATCCCCTGTTTATGTGGTTATTCTTTTTGCTCACCACAGGGACCTTGTTCTGGATCCAGTGGACATCACGCCGACATGCCAGAAAAACCCCGGATGCAGTAGGGCTTAAAAATATTGTGAAGGATATTATTAAAATGTTCAACCTGACAGCTTCCCTTTAAAACTACATATGTCCTACATAGTCCTATCATGCACCAGCATCCTTCGTTTTGTATATTCACAATCTCATGGCTTCTGCTCAGTATTCAAGCAGCCTTAGCACAGCCTCTTATCTTCTTGAGAACTGCCAAGGAAAGATGTACCCATTAGGAGAGGATGGTAATCGAATAATACATCAAGGTGCTGATTAGTTATTTATTTTACTAAAATATTTATGCATTGTACATCTCTGACAGTTCCTTCTGGGTCTTTTTTTATGCCATGAATGCTGTTTTGCCTGTTGCATAATTGTGTGCACCCATGCTGTCTGGAACGTTAGTGCAGAATATT
>ONZH01023338.1:0-19398 GCA_900303285.1 Rhinella marina
AGGGCTAGTAATTAATCAGGCAAAGAGAGAGACAGGAGAGAGACAGGGAGAGAGACAGGGGGAGAGACAGGGGGAGAGACAGGGGGAGAGACAGGGGGAGAGACAGGGGGAGAGACAGGGGGAGAGACAGGGACAAAGACCAGCTGCAGGGCCACAGAGTGAAGTGAAAAATGTCTGGAATGGATAAGCAAAAGAGGTCCAGTTCCAGCCAGACCTCGAGCTCTAAAAAAAGGGAGAAAGTGGCACAGGGCAGCAGTGCCAAAGGACCTCAGCCAGAGCTTCTACTTCTGTAATTCGTAATAGTTGGTCGGTATTCCACCAGGCTAAGCCACCAAGGCGCAAAATTGTAGTGGAGGAGAAAGTGGATGAGGTAGTGGAGTCAGACTCAGAGTGTTCCTCCTGCTCCACCATTCCTCTCCAGCAAAGCCCGTCATTTTCGTATGCAATTTGTACGCTCAAGCATGTTCAAAGAATTTGCGTACCTTTTAAAACTGAACGTTCGTTATTAGTGTGCGAATGTTTGCTAAACGCCACATAATAACGTATATTTTGTACGCAGATTTAACGAATATATTCGTTGAATATACGAATCTTATGAAAAGTTCCACGAATGTTCGGCGAATACAATTTTGAATGACTCGCTCATCTCTACTTCTGAGCCCTGCTGTGTGCCCATATAGCTGTATAGCTACGACATATGGGGTGTTTTTGTAAACTGCAGAATCAGGGTAATAAATATTGGGCTTTCTTTTGCTGTTAAAATTAAAAATCTGAAACAAAAGTTGAAAATTGTAAATTTCACCTACATTTTCCCTTGTGGAACACCTAAAGGGTTAACAGTTTGTAAAATCAGTTTTGAATCATTTAAGGGGTGTAGTTTCTAAACTGGGGTCATTTATGGGTGATTTCTACTATGTAAGGCCCTCAAATTGACTTCAGAGCTGAATTGGTCCTTGAAAAAGACGGTTTTGGAAATTTTATAGAAAATTTGAAAAATTGCTTCTTAAATTCTAAGCCTTCCAACCTCTTAAAAATAAAATGTAATTTTCAAAACGATGCCAACATAGAGTAGACATATAAGGAATGTTAAGTAAAAAAAAAAAAAAAAACACACTATCTAATGAGGCATCACACATAATGCATAGAAATTCAAATTTAGAAAATTGCATTTTTTCCTAATTTTTGGGAGATTTTATATGAATATAAAGGTAAAACATATAGACCCCAAATTTACCCCTAAAATGAAGTACGAGATGTCACAAGAAAATCTCAGAATGGCTTGGATAAGTAAAAGCGTTCCAAAGTTATTAGCACATAAAGTGACATGTTTGCAAAATTAGGCCTGGTCACGAAGGTCAAAAATGGCTTAAAATTTTGTTTAAATACTTAGTTTTTATGCTGTACGGAATTGAAATGAGTTCTCACCGAAGTATTGTGAGACTTCGGTGAATAAATTCGACATTTTTAAACTTTAAAACCATTTTAAAACAGGAATCTGAAGTCGGCTCTGGTACCGGCTGGTGCCTCAGTACTGAAGCCGACGTATCAATGCTATACTTCTAGTATGGCGGCTGTGGTGGTAATATGGAAAGCCTTCGTGAATATTCATGTGTGGGTGCGGAAAGAGAGACATGGTCTCCATACATTCCTTTGTGGCGTAATCGGAAGTTACGGGAATTGTTTCATTTGCCCGACTTTGCGTTTTGTCATGTGTTATCAAGAGGCAAGAGGTCAATCTGTCCTGTACTTTCAATACATGCATGTGCGGCAGAACTTGCTAAAGGCCCTATTAAGATAGGGTGTGGTCCAATTGAATCTGTTGATAGGCGGGGTACAGCCATATAAACAGATCTTGTCTTTTTATAGGGAGATTTTAGGGACCCAGGATACATCGCTGAAGCATTCATGTGAGAGATGGCAGGAGGACATCCCAGAGATGGAGGCATCCCACCTGAAAGAACTGAGCTTAAAGAGGACCTGTCACCACAAAATGCAGTGCAATCTGCAGGCAGCATGTTTATAGAGCAGGAGGAGCTGAGCAGAGTGATATATTGTCTTGTGGGGAAAGATTCAGTACAACCTGGAATTTATACATTTATATCTTTGCTTTTTCTGATACCGGGTACAGGAGGGAGGCGTTATCAGTGACCGACAGCTTATCCCCACTTATACACACAATGCCATCAGTCAGTGATAACCTCTCCCTCCTGTACCGATTGCTGTACGCAGGAAGTGGAAAACAGCAAATATATAAATGACAAATATAACTGACTCTTTCCCCACAGAACTATCTATCCTTCTGCTCAGCTCCTCCTGCTCTATAACGTGCTGCATTCACATTACATTCAACTAAAAAGAAAATCTTAGCGTCCAAAGTCATACAATTCTGAGCTGCAGGATCACTTAAAGCAGGCCGTCTTCATTATACATAATGGTCACATAAATTCGATCTGCGCTGCCTCCAATTCATACAGAGAAATCCAAAAGGAGAGGGGTATTCACTGTAACCAAATCCTCTGATGCTCCACACACCTCCGATCTCCTCCAGTCGTGAAGTATTGCAGCAAAGTAGATAAAGTTAAGGTGTGTTCATATCACTTAGAAAGTCAGACGTCCCGGCTCGCCCAACCTAGGTTTCGTTTTTTGCTTCCTCAAGGGCTTTAACACTTTCTCTGCTGCTCAGTCTTATATATTATCCTCTCCATATCCACATCAGTGGGGAAAGGAAAAACTTATCAAACCCTCCTTGTTACCTTTTATAAGATATAAAACAATCAATATACATAATATTTATAGAGCTCATTAGGAAGAGTCAAACATTTAAACCTCGCCTGATTAATCATGTCCCAGTTTTCACCCTTCATATTGCGTCAGGGCGTCCCCATAGATCACAAGTCATGTGCAACCAAACAAATCGAGCTTCCCTTCACACCTTCCTAACTTAAAGAGGACCTTTCACTGTTCCTGACATTACTGTTTTAATAGCTTCATGCATTCCCCATGTAATAACAAGTCTGGAACATCTATTCTTATGTTTCTATGTTGTGCCATTCCTTTATTATTTGCACTAGAAGTTATGAATGAATTGCTATTTGCCTTCAGTAAGGGAACAGAGGGGAGGTGACCAGTTGGGGGCGTGTCCCTGCACAGACTGACTCCATCCAATCAGTGCTGCCATGTTCAGTCTGTGCAGGGACACACCCCAACTGGTTACCTCCCCTCTGTTGCCTTACTGAAGGCAAATAGCAATTCATTCATAACTTCTAGGTGCAAATAATAAAGGAATGGCACAACATAGAGACATAAGAATAGAGGCTCCAGAATTGTTAGTACGTGGGGAATGCATGGAGCTATTAAAACAGGCGTCAGGAGTGGTGAAAGGTCCTCTTTAACGCCTTATAATGTATTAACCCTAACTAAACGCCATTTCTTTATTCAGAGGTTTGTCTACTCCGGCTCCACTTCTTTCTAAGTTAATCTACTTGAACCCGGGTTCTCCACGATTATCCCATCACTGTCAGAATTAATTCAGCCCCCACAGCAAACCCAAAAATAGTTCGTAAAGGGATACGGACCACACTACTTGAGTGTTATAAAGTTAATGGGTGATGTGTTTCTGGGTGACCGTTTGATGTCGCCCTCCCTCTTACAATCATTCCCCAAAGATAAAAGTATTTGGAGGCCATTTCATTTCTGGATGACAGGATAGAGGAAAATTTATTTTGAAGTGCATTGATTCTGTTTGCACTGTACAACCATCCTGGTTAGCAGGCAATCGCCGGCTAGCTAAGCAGAGGGGACCGCTGCTATTACATGCATGTGATCTCCTCCACAGCATGGAGAGGAGAAGATCGTTATGCCATCGCTCGTCCCCATAATGTCTAGTGGTTTGCCGGTAGCAGATCGTAATTAGACAGCACAATCTGCTGCCGACAAACGTTGATTTTTAAGCGATCATTAGGAATCCTGCCAATTTTTTGGTGCAGTGTAACAATCCCTTAAAGAAGAACTCCCCCAAACATTTTTATTCTCTGACCTGTTAGAAAGTTGCTTGATGTAATCTATAGTGAATGCAATCTTCTTATTGGAGACTGTATTTGTGAGTTATCCCCCACCTTCTAATTGTAGCTGGGTCATGTGACCAACTCCCTGACCTCCAACTGACCCAGGACAGGAAGCCAGTTACTGCTCTATTCATTCCTATGATACAGAGTGAGGCTCCCATAGGAATACACAGAGAAATAGACTTTCTGTCCACACATAAGATGCTATGTGAGTTGGTGAGTCTGATTGCTGGTCACATGACACAGATGAGATACATCAGGGAGCTATAACGCACAAATACAGACACTGGTAAGAAAATGACATTTACTACAGATTACATCATGTACATTTCTAGCAGGACATGGGATAAAAAAATTTGCGGGAGTTCTTTAAGGCTTGAAATTAGGAAGGTGCAGAAGGGAATCTTAGTTTGCTTGGTTGCATATGACTTGTGATCTATGGGGTCGCCCGGACACAATATGAAGGGTGTGTTCGTGGGTTGAAAACTGATTAATCAGGCGATGTTTAAATGTTTGACTCTTCCTAATGAGCTCTATAACTAAGAAGGTCTATAAGTTATAGGGCCCATTTTTGTTTTGGCATTTTAATTTTTAACTACCGAAGCTCCAACAGCCATAACTTTTTAAATTTTCCATTCATATATCCATATAAGGGCTTATTTTTTGCAGGATAAGTAGTATTTTTTTATTGGCACCATTTAATTTACCATGTCTGTTATTGGAAAATTGGGAAAAAATTCTTTGTGGGGTTAAATTAAAAGAAAAAAACCCAAGGTACAGGTTTTTTGGGTTTTGATATTACGATGTTCACTGTGCGCTAAAAATGGCATGGCTTCCTTATTCTGTGGCTTATTATGATTATAGTGATACTAAACTTGTAGTTTTTTTTTTTCATACATTAAAAAATCAGATTGGGATTGGGTGATTTAAAGAACTCCCGCAAAAATTTTTTATTCTCTGACCTGTTAAAAAGGTGCATGATATAATCTGTAGTGAAAGTCATTTTCTTATCAGAGGCTGAAATTGAGAGTTATCCCCTCTCTTCTTATTGTAGCTGGGTCATGTGACCAACTCCCTGACCTCCGACTGACCCAGGACAGGAAGTAGTTCACTTCTCTATTCATTCCTATGAGACTGAAAGTGAGGCTCCCATAGGAATACATAGAGAATTAGACTTCCTGTCCACACATAAGTCTGTGTGTGATTTGGTGGGTCTAATTCCTAGTCACATGACACCAATAAGAAACTTCAGGATGATATAACTCAAAAATTCAGCTACTGGTAAGAAAATGACATTCACTACAGATTACATCATGTACATTTCTAGCAGGACATGGAATAAAAATTTTTGCGGGAGTTCTTCTTTAAGCTTTTTTTTTTAACTTTTTAACAATGACTCATAACCCCTTTAGGGGGCTAGAACTTGAGATCTTTTTATCCCTCGGCCCATTTACCCTAACAGAGATCTATCAGGGTGAAGAGGATTTTGACGCACTCCCTGCTGAGCTGTGCCTCGTGCACAGATTAACAGGAAGCTTACCATGGCAGGCATGCGACGCTTCTGTCCCTCTGCCTTACCTTACAGATTTCACGATCGCTGTTGAAAGCTGCATCTGAGGGGTTAAATGACAGGATTCCCGTCATTGTGACCAGGTGCTGTATTATAGAGCTGGCAACCACCGCCTATAGAGCGGACTCACTTTAGCTGCCTGCTCCATACATTCCCTCAGCCACAGTGACCTACAGGTTGTTGAAGGAGTTAAATTCATCCCGACAGAACAGAATTCCAATTGAGTTAAGGAAAGGTATCATTCACTTATCAACCGTGGAACCTTTCATAACCCTTTGGAATATTTCTCATACGTTCTGATGATTGCTTAGAATAGGGACACAATCAGATAGGTGACACCTCCACTGTTACATGGAGAGTTTCATTAAAGGGGATGTCTCATCTTAGACATTGGTGGCATATCGCCAGCCATACCTTAATTCTGGACCCCTCAGCTTGTCAGCCATAGATCCTGTAGAGAGAGAAAGAAAAAGATAGAAGGAAGGAGTACTACCACTCTCATTATTCTCATTATTAAAAGTACATTTATTACTATCAGGGAAGATTTACACTGTGAACTGTTCATAACTGTGCTGTGAAACGGATGGATATACTACTACACCCACTCTACACTTCAGCAAAGATAGACTTGATTATGTTCTACAACTGACCTGGTTACTGACTGCAGCACCACATGCTTGCACCTGTCCAAAATCAAGGGCACCCCCAACTACCATCAGGCAGAAACCCCAGCATCAGGGTGTGCCCCGAGGTAAGAAAAGGTGCGCCCTCCTCTTAATGTGGTACCGAACCAGAGATCGATAATTTCTGAAGTTATTACCCAAAGTCTCGCGAAGTAATAACTTTGGCTCATCGAAGCCAATACATTCTAACACTGTATGGAGAGCGCAAAGTTTTATGCGAGCCGACTTCGGATGTTTCATCCAATCTCGACCCGCTCGTTCCTACTCATAATAAACGCCAATGTTTTAATTTCACTTCTAATGTGTGATGAATGGCAACAGAATGTTAATGTTGTCTTTGATGTTTTTTTTAGATACTTGGCTTGTTTCCACTCCCATGAAGGAGGCGGATTTATCTGTCACTTATTCATTGACTCAGTAAGAGTGGATGCAGGATAGCCTCTCTCTAAAAACCGGTCCGGGTGTTTTTATTCCTTGTATTATATGTTATCATTAGTAATTTGTATCAGCTGCACAGCTGTTCCATGGGATGGTTTGAAATGAATGTAATGTCATCTATGTAACTCCGTCAGAGCTCCTGGCCCTCCCGAGCTTAAAGAGGTCGACAAGTAGGAACAAGATACCATATTACCAAGCTGAGGGAGGGCCAGGTGTTCTGGGGACAGTACATCGATGACATTACATTAGTTTGGAAGGCCATTCCACAGAAGGAATTGCACAGATTCTACAAATTATAAATGCTAACATTTAGAATTCATGATTTACTACACATATTAGCAACAAGTGGAATTTTTATTTTTTATTTTGCATATGTATTGTACATCGGGATCACAAATTACACAGTTCGAGTCACATTGTTATGATCACCAGCTAATATCCAGAGTAACCTCCGGGTCCTCAGGGTTGCCATAGGAGCGAGGACGCTCCCTCACACGCAGAGGAGGCCGGCGGCGCAGCGCAGGATGAGCGCGCCGCTGGCTCCCTGTGACAGCATGAAGTTCTAGGGATAGAGCTTTTTTCATTTTTTTTTTTTTTTTTTTTTTTTTTAGGGACACTAACGAAGTGTTTAACCGTGGGTTTGTGAAGAATACTTTCAATGCAGTTATGTTGACGTTATATGTAGAGATTCTTCCTTCGAAAAGGAGGGTAGCGCTATTATCTCTTGAACATTTGTCAGAACTTCAAACACAGTCTCTAGAAGGTGACACGTCTCCCCGGTGGTGGAATTCATAAGTTCTAAAAATACTAATGGAAACAGCACACATCTAGATAAACAAGTTCCATTGACAGGTATCCGGAACAGCAATGGGTTGTAATATCGTGCCGTTTGCAGTGATATACATGAATGCATGTGAAGAAAAATATGTAAAGATACCTCTGAAACCCTTTGTGGGTTTCACCAGAGCATAAACAACAACGTCAACTCAATGTCTGGACTTCAGCAGTACCAAGATCTCCTCTACATCATACTAAAGGTTAATGGATAACAAACCAACAGACAAAAACAGTCTTCTCAGGTTCAAAAGTTGCCACCTCCCGAAAACTGATTAGATCCCTCCCACTCTCCTGACTTATGTGGGTCAAACGTGTCATGTCTGATACAGAAAACTTCCAAGGTTAGAGTTAGAATAACGGCGGATAAATTCCGTACTCGAAGGATACTGGATACGGTTTTAGAGGAACACCTCTCCAAAACACAAACCATTTTAGGGGTTAATCTCTCTGACTAAGAAGCAAAAACCATGAACACAATAGCAAATAAAGTCAGCATCACACTGACATATATAGCTATGGGTAAACGTATGGTTGACAGCATCAGCAACATACTGTGCCATTGCATGTGTTATGATTTTTCAGGGGCAGATGATGTTTAAATATACACCGTGTTATAGCGAAAAGACAGTGGCTTGTTGGGACCAAGCATCCAAAAATGATGCCTTAATGGGGGCAGATCCCTGCCCCTGTTTATACACACATGTTAATGTCAGACGAGTAATGTTTTCTGCACAAGTGTCCAAAATGTATGTGTTAAAGGGGGCAGAATGCCTGCCCATAATTGTACACGCACAAATACTCTGTCAGAGGAAAAAGTAGCTTGTTCTGAACAGCCTGGTAAAGCTCTCTTGTAATTGTAAGTAGCAGTACAGTGTATATGTGAAAACGGTAGAGTAATAGTCGCATGTGGCAATAGTAGTGGCAGCACAGCATGGAAGCAGAAGACAGTACAGTAGTGTGTGCAACTGTATAGCAGGATCTTGGAGAACACTGGAGCCGTGTTTACGGTGAAATGTATTTGAACTATGCATTTGTGAACACTGGTATTAAAATGAAGTTATTGCCATAAAATGTTTTGCTACAATGCAACCTGTTTAGTAACGCAGATATAATGCACTGACAAAAATGTGCAATTGCTTGACATTTGCAGTAGAATGCTGTGGGTGCTGTGCTGGCAATAAGCCTAAATAATAGTAATGAGGGAATGATCACTGAGGATTAGGAGAAGACACATCTACTAAATGTGTTTTTTAGCTCTATACATACAAAAGAATATAAAAGAGTTGATATTGGCGGTGCCAGTGCTATTAGCACATCCAGTAATATAATCAGTTTGCTAAAATATAGACATGGTCCAAGCTAAGTTAAATAAGGTAAATGTGAACAATGGTCCGGGTCCAGATGGATTTCACCTAAGAAGTTCTTAAAGAACTCAGTTCTGTTATTGCTGGGCCTGTGTTCAAAATTTTTAGAGATTCTCTAGGGACTAGTACAGTGCCAAGCAAACAGGAGCAAGGCAAATTAGGTGTCCATATTCAAAAAAGGGCTCCGGTTTTCCACATTTAATTATAGACCAGTAGATTTAACTTCTGGTGTGAGAAAACAGTTTGACTCTTACGGGATTATATATTATATATAGGAGTATGTGACTGTTGATAATATAAGTGATAGCCAGCATGGGTTTACCAAGGACAGAAGTTATCACACTAATCTGATTTGTTTTTATGAGGAGGTGGATATAGCGAGGAAAGTAGAAGCCTGGATAGAGCGTCAGCTGTAGATATAGTGAGGTAAGCAGAAGTCTGGACAATGGGGCAGCTGTGGTTGTAATGAGGTAAGTAGAAGTGTGGACAGTGGGGGCAGCTGTGGATATAGTGAGGTAAGCAGAAGTCTGGACAATGGGGCAGCTGTGGTTGTAGTGAGGTAAGTAAAAGTCTGGACAGAGGGGCGGCTGTGGATGTAGTGAGGTACATAGAAGCCTGGACAGGGGTCGCTGTAGATGTAGTGAGGTAAGTAGAAGCCTGGAAAGACGGGTGGCTGTGGATGTAGTGAGGTAAGTAGAAGTGTGGACAGAGGGGCAGCTGTGGATTTAGTGAGGTGAGTAGAAGCTTGGACAGAGGGACGGCTCTGGATGTAGTGAGGTAAGTAGAAGCCTGGACAGAGGGGTGGCTGTGGATGAGGTGAAGTGAGTAGAAGCCTGGACAGAGGGGGCGACTGTGGATGTAGTGAGGTGAGTAGAAGCCTGAACAGAGGGGCGGCTGTGGATGTAGTGAGGTAAGTAGAAGCCTGGACAGAGGGACGGCTGTGGATGTAGTGAGGTAAGTAGAAGCCTGGACAGAGGGGCGGCTGTGGATGTAGTGAGGTAAGTAGAAGCCTGGACAGAGGGGTGGCTGTGGATGTAGTGAGCATGAGTAGAAGCCTGCACAGAGGGGCAGCTGTGGATGTAGTGAGATGAGTAGAAGCCTGACAGAGGGGCAGCTGTGGATGTAGTGAGGTGAGTAGAAGCCTGGACAGAGGGCAGCTGTGGATGTAGTGAGTGGGTAGAAGCCTGGACAGGGGGCAGCTGTGGATGTAGTGAGGTAAGTAGAAGCCTGGACAGAGGGGCAGCTGTGGATGTAGTGAGGTGAGTAGAAGCCTGGACAGAGGGGCAGCTGTTGATGTAGTGAAGTGAGTAGAACCCTGGACAGAGGGGCAGCTGTGGATGTAGTGAGGTAAGTAGAAGCCTGGACAGAGGGGCAGCTGTGATGTAGTGAGGTGAGTAGAAGCCTGGACAGAGGGGCAGCTGTGAATGTAGTGAGGTGGGGGTAGAAGCCTGGACAGAGGGGCCAGCTGTGGATGTAGTGAGGTAAGTAGAAGCCTGGACAGAGGGCAGCTGTGGATGTAGTGAGGTGAGTAGAAGCCTGGACAGAGGGGCAGCTGTGGATGTAGTGAGGTGAGTAGAACCCTGGGCAGAGCGGGCAGCTGTTGATGTAGTGAAGTGAGTAGAACCCTGGACAAGGGGCAGCTGTGGATGTAGTGAGGTAAGTAGAACGCCTGGCAGATATTATTAATACATACAGAGCGCTGCTTGTATTTTTGCATATGGCACTAAGCTGTGTAGTACTGTGCAGTCTTATGGAAGATCTCCATGACCTACAAGATGACTTGGACTCTCTGAGTGAACGGGAACCAAGTAGGCAATGATTTGGGTTTACCATGGGTTTTACCAAGGACAGAAGTTATCACACTAATCTGATTTGTTTTTATGAGGAGGTGGATATAGCGAGGAAAGTAGAAGCCTGGATAGAGCGTCAGCTGTAGATATAGTGAGGTAAGCAGAAGTCTGGACAATGGGGCAGCTGTGGTTGTAGTGAGGTAAGTAAAAGTCTGGACAGAGGGGGCGGCTGAGAATGTAGTGAGGTAAGTAGAAGCCTGGACAGAGGGGTGGCTGAGAATGTAGTGAGGTAAGTAGAAGCCTGGACAGAGGGGTGGCTGTGGATTGTAGCAAGGTAAGTAGAAGTGTGGACAGAAGGGTAGCTGTGGATGTAGTGAGATGAGTAGAAGCCTGGACAGAGGGGTGGCTGTGGATGTAGTGAGATGAGTAGAAGCCTGGACAGAGGGGGCGGCTGTGGATGTAGTGAAGTAAGTAGAAGCCTGGACAGAGGGGTGGCTGTGGATGTAGTGAGATGAGTAGAAGCCTGGACAGAGGGGCGGCTGTGGATGTAGTAAGGTAAGTAGAAGCCTGGACAGAGGGGCAGCTGTGGATGTAGTGAGGTAAGTAGAAGCCTGGACAGAGGGGCAGCTGTGGATGTAGTGAGGTAAGTAGAAGCCTGGACAGAGGGGCAGCTGTGGATGTAGTGAGGTGAGTAGAAGCCTGGACAGAGGGGTGGCTGTGGATGTAGTGAGGTAAGTAGAAGCCTGGACAGAGGGGCAGCTGTGGATGTAGTGAGGTGAGTAGAAGCCTGGACAGAGGGGCAGCTGTGGATGTAGTGAGGTAAGTAGAAGCCTGGACAGAGGGGCAGCTGTGGATGTAGTGAGGTGAGTAGAAGCCTGGACAGAGGGGCAGCTGTGGATGTAGTGAGGTGAGTAGAACCCTGGACAGAGGGGCAGCTGTGGATGTAGTGAGGTGAGTAGAACCCTGGACAGAGGGTTGTCTGTGGATGTAGTGAGGTAAGTAGAAGCCTGGACAGATATTTATTAATCATACAGAGCGCTGCTTGTATTTTTGCATATGGCACTAAGCTGTGTAGTACTGTGCAGTCTATGGAAGATCTCCATGACCTACAAGATGACTTGGACTCTCTGAGTGAATGGGAACCAACTAGGCAAATGAGGTTCAATGTGGATAAATGTAAATTTCTGCATCTTGGTAGTAATAATCTCTGTGCTTCATATGTCCTAGGGGAGGTAACACTGGAGGGTCACTTATAGATAAGGATTTGGGGGTCCTTGTAGATCGTAGATTACATAACAGCACAATGTCAGTCAGCTGCTTCTAAGGCCACAGGATATTGTCATGCATTAAATGAGGCATGGACTCGCCGGGCAGGGATGTAATATTACCACTTTACAAAGCGTTGGCGGGGCCTCATCTGGAATATGCAGTTCAGTTCTGGGCACCAGTCCATAAAACAGTTAACCCTTTGTGACAGAACGGCTCAATACTTTTTAATAAACACCAAAGAAAGCATGATTTTTAGCCAAAAATAAGTAAAATGTTAAAAAAAAAACAATTGCCCCAGAGGTGTACATAATCTTTAAGAACTGCGAATCTGTGGAATAGTCACCTCATTACGTGGTCACAGCAGAACAGAGGACAGTTTTTAAAAAAGGCGTACACAAATTCTTCACTTTTTCTGGCGAGTTATAGGACATTATATAAATATATCTATTTCATCTACAGCGAGTTATCCTAGGGTCACAATCATATCTACTAGATTTATTTGCAAACTTAGACTATCAATTTGGCCTAGTGTCAGTCTACACTGCAATTTTAGAATTAGACTCACAATAGTTTTTGTTTGCATCATGTGAGCATCTAGAACTTATATCCTGTCATCATATTCTCGCCTCGGGAAATTATTTACAGGAGATCATCCATTTCAATGTGAATACTATATGTGGGTATTTTTTGAGGTTTGAGCATTTGGATTTTGGCCCAGTGTCAGTCTATACTGCAGTCCTAGAATTAGATTCGTAATGTGTTACTACTTAGGGTTCCTTCTCTTTGCATTGTGAGAACACTAAATATCCATAAACCATTAATTATTGATATTCTGGCTGAATATATCCCATGATTTATCACAAGGCAGAGGAAGGAGCCAGTAGGCTCTGAAACGTGTTTGGCGTCATATAGGGCTGGGCTTTGATATCCACTATAACTATATTGTTTCTATATCCATATTGCAAGCATAACACTGCAGAAAACACCGCTCTACCACCACAAGCCATCGGCGCTCCATTTTAACCACCACGCAGGGCACAAAACTTTTGAGACTTCAACGACCTAGAAGCAGATCTCAGACACTGAATACGGTAAACCCAGGGCGGCCTGCAAGTGAATCAACTGTCCAGGACTGGCTGAGACGCGCTCGAGCGCACACACGGTCTTATCATCTATTATCATTGTAAATTAGAGCTCCTTTTTGCAGTAAAGGGCGCCATGGTTGGTCTTATCGCCATCTTGTGTTCATAGAGATAACTGCATTGTGCTTTTCTTTTATTATAACGCTCAGTTTCAAGTTAGGGAAATACCAAATTTTGAAGTACTGTTGCATCAAGGTGCAAGAAGGACTACAGACGACCGTCAGTGCTACACACACTCAGCCCTAGGAGTCGTGCAGCTGCAGGTTTGTCCCAACCAGACACCTGCGAGAGAGGCAGATTCATTTAAACCCTTTTCTCTTTCATGATCTCTATATACACAGTGCTAAATTAGGACTGGGGGGTCATTAATGATGAGAAGCATGCCACTTATTGGTTAAGAGTCGGTCACAAAGGGGATTTGTAGCCTTATTTGCGACCTTCTCACGAAAATGGGGGCATGGCATGGGCGGGTCGGACGGTCTGTCTCCTTCTTCAGACTACTACTCCTGAATAGCAGAAAAAAAATAAATCCTTCTTACCTCATCTGTTTGAGTGCAAAGAACCGGCCGCCGCCATCTTGATTTAAGATCCTGTGCAAAATCCCGTGCACAGTGACATATGTCATCATGGGGGGCAAGAGATTTCAAGCTGGATCTCCAATCAATATTGGTGGTGGCCGGCTCTTCACGATCAAATCAGGGCAAGAATAATCTCATTATTAATAATAATGTCAGATGCCGCAATCAGCCATGAACGTGGCTTCTGAGGGAAACAATGACGGGGAGTGGCGCTATCGTAGATGAAGTAATTTGTCACAAAGCAAATTTTTTTTATAAATTTCGGCAAAGCAGACAAATCAAATTTTCCAACACTTCACCATTAGGGGCTCTTATATCGTCCTATACGTCAGTAGGATTCGGATGCATGTATTGCAGCACTCGCCGAAGCACTGCGGCTTCTTCCAACAGTTGATCGTTGGGAGGACAGGGTGTCAGACCTCCACTCCTCAGATATTTCTGACCTACACTGATTAAACTTGCGTACAAAACCATCAGTGTTTCCCTGAACAAATCCTGACACAACCTTATATTGCTTGTGTGAAAGAGGCCTAAGACCAGACACAGAAAAATGAGATCAATGCACAGCATATCATAATTAAAGGGAACCTGTCATCTCCGAAACACCCCCTGAACTACAGTAAGCGGTGTATAGTGTAAGTGATGCTGAATCCGAATATGTAAGCTTTATCTTCATACTCACTTCCATTCCGACGCTGTGCTCCAACAAACCTGCAGTAAAATGCACTCACTGGACTCTTCTTTGAGTCCTCTCCATTATGTGAGTGAGCACCGAGTCCACTGAGTGCATTTTACTGCAGGTTTGTGGGAGCACAGCGTCGGAATGGAAGTGAGTATGAAGATAAAAATTACATATTCGGATTCAGCATCACTTACACTATACAACACTTACTCTAGTTCAGGGGGTGTTTCCGAGATGACAGGTTCCCTTTAAGTACAAGAATATAACTACTATAATATTGCTCCTATTTACAAGAATATAACTACTATAATACTGCCTCCTATGTACAAGAATATAATTACTATAATACTGCCTCCTATGTACAAGAATATAACTACTATAAATACTGCTCCTATGTACAAGAATATAACTACTTATAATACTGCCTCCTATGTACAAGAATATAACTACTATAATACTGCTCCTATGTACAAGAATATAACTACTATAATACTGCTCCTATGTACAAGAATATAACTACTATAATACTGCCTCCTATGTACAAGAATATAACTACTATAATACTGCTCCTATGTACAAGAAAATAACTAACTACTATAATACTGCTCCTATGTACAAGAATATAACTACTATAATACTGGTCCTATGTACAAGGATATAACTACTATAATACCGCTCCTATGTACAAGAATATAACTACTATAATACTGCTCCTATGTACAAGAATATAACTACTATAATACTGGTCCTATGTACAAGAATATAACTACTATAATACCGCTCCTATGTACAAGAATATAACTACTATAATACTGCTCCTATATACAAGAATATAACTACTATAATACTGCCTCCTATGTACAAGAATATAACTACTATAATACTGCTCCTACGTACAGGAATATAACTACTATAATACTGCTCCTATGTACAAGAATATAACTACTATAATACTGCTCCTATGTACAAGAATATAAACTACTATAATACTGGTCCTATGTACAAGAATATAACTACTATAATACCGCTCCTATGTACAAGAATATAACTACTATAATACTGCTCCTATATACAAGAATATAACTACTATAATACTGCCTCCTATGTATAAGAATATAACTACTATAATATTGCTCCTATTTACAAGAATATAACTACTATAATACTGCCTCCTATGTACAAGAATATAATTACTATAATACTGCCTCCTATGTACAAGAATATAACTACTATAATACTGCTCCTATGTACAAGAATATAACTACTATAATACTGCTCCCTATGTACAAGAATATAACTACTATAATACTGCCCTATGTACAAGAATATAACTACTATAATACTGCTCCTATGTACAAGAATATAACTACTATAATACTGCCTCCTATGTACAAGAATAACTATAATACTCCTATTACAAAAATACTACTATAATACTGCTCCTATGTACAATAATAACTACTATAATACTGCTCCTATGTACAAGATATAACTACTATAATACTGGTCCTATGTACAAGGATATAACTACTATAATACCGCTCCTATGTACAAGAATATAACTTACTATAATACTGCTCCTATATACAAGAATATAACTACTATAATACTGCTCCTATATACAAGAATATAAACTACTATAATACTGGTCCTATGTACAAGAATTATAACTACTATAATACCGCTCCTATGTACAAGAATATAACTACTATAATACTGCTCCTAATATACAAGAATATAACTACTATAATACTGCCTCCCTATGTACAAGATATAACTTACTATAATACTGCTCCTACGTACAGGAATATAACTACTATAATACTGCTCCTATGTACAAGAAAATAACTACTATAATACTGCCTCCTATGTACAATAATATAACTACTATAATACTGCCTCCTATGTACAAGAATATAACTACTATAATACTGGTCCTATGTACAAGAATATAACTACTATAATACCGCTCCTATGTACAAGAATATAACTACTATAATACTGCTCCTATATACAAGAATATAACTACTATAATACCGGTCCTATGTACAAGAATATAACTACTATAATACCGCTCCTATGTACAAGAATATAACTACTATAATACTGCTCCTATATACAAGAATATAACTACTATAATACTGCCTCCTATGTACAAGAATATAACTACTATAATACTGCTCCTACGTACAGGAATATAACTACTATAATACTGCTCCTATGTACAAGAAAATAACTACTATAATACTGCCTCCTATGTACAATAATATAACTACTATAATACTGCTCCTATGTACAAGAATATAACTACTATAATACTGGTCCTATGTACAAGAATATAACTACTATAATACCGCTCCTATGTACAAGAATATAACTACTATAATACTGCTCCTATATACAAGAATATAACTACTATAATACTGGTCCTATATACAAGAATATAACTACTATAATACCGCTCCTATGTACAAGAATATAACTACTATAATACTGCTCCTATATACAAGAATATAACTACTATAATACTGCCTCCTATGTACAAGAATATAACTACTATAATACTGCTCCCTACGTACAGGAATATAACTACTATAATACTGCTCCTATGTACAAGAATATAACTGCTATAATACTGCTCCTATGTACAAGAATATAACTACCTATAATACTGGCCTCCTATGTACAAGAATATAACTACTATAATACTGCTCCTACGTACAGGAATATAACTACTATAATACTGCTCCTATGTACAAGAATATAACTACTGTAATACTGCTCCTATGTACAAGAATATAACTACTATAATACTGCTCCTATGTACAAGAATATAACTACTATAATACTGTCTCCTATGTACAAGAATATAACTACTATAATACTGCCTCCTATGTACAAGAATATAACTACTATAATACTGCTCCTGTGTACAAGAATATAACTACTATAATACTTGCCTCCTATGTACAAGAATATAACTACTATAATACTGCTCCTATGTATAAGAATATAACTACTATAATACTGCTCCTATGTACAAGAATATAACTACTATAATACTGCTCCTATATACAAGAATATAACTACTATAATACTGCTCCTATGTACAAGAATATAACTACTATAATACTGCCTCCTATGTACAAGAATATAACTACTATAATACTGCTCCTATGTACAGGAATATAGCTACTATAATACTGCTCCTATGTACAGGAATATAACTACTATAATACTGCTCCTATGTACAAGAATATAACTACTATAATACTGCTCCTATGTACAAGAATATAACTACTATAATACTGCTCCTATGTATAGGAATATAACTACTATAATACTGCTCCTATGTACAAGAACAGGGCCGGACTGTGGTTCCAGGGGCCCACCAGAGATAACTATTTTCGGGGCCCAACCCCCATATCATCAATACAGTCTCTAGTGGAAATTTACTGTCTCCAAGTGTTGTTTTCTCCTGGACCTCTGGGGCCCACCATGGCATCAGGGCCTGGGCCCACCGGAGGATCCTCTGGTACTCTGGTGGGCCAGTCCAACACTGTACAAGAATATAACTACTATAATACTGCTCCTATGTACAAGAATATAACTACTATAATACCGCTCCTATGTACCAGAATATAACTACTATAATACTGCTAGAGCCACATTTACTGTTCAAATTGTGCACATTTTCGAGGTTTTTGCACTTAGTTCACCCATTTTGATTCTTTAGACTAATTCATTTTCTAACTTTTCTGACCCATCTATGTAGGTGCGCCTTTTTTTTGGCATCTGAATTTGACGCAAAACCCGTCTACTCCACTCCAGGGCTAGCGTACTTTTTTGCATCTGTTTTGTGTAGTGAAGTGCAACTTTTTTTTTCCATTAAAAGTCACACTTTCCTGGAGATGGGCAACTTTTCGCTGCACAGATGCAACTTTTTTCATGAGAAACTAATTTGGACCGATACCTGTCGTACTGAAAAACAACCACCAGAGGTCAGACTAAGGGTTCATGCACACGACCCTATGTATTTTGCTGTCCTCAAAAAACGAATCCTCAAGACATAGATGATGTCTGTGTATATTCCGTCAGCCGGCCCCTAATAGAACAGTCCTATCCTTCTCCGTAACGCAGACAATAGTAGGACATGTTCTATATTTTTGCGGAACGGACTTGCGGAAACGGAATGCACATGGAGTAACTTCTATTTTTTGGGTTTTTTTTGAGGACCCGTTGAAATGAATTGTTCACTATGGAACAAGGCCAGAAACTGCTTGAACAGTGGCAACTGGATACCTCAGAAATTAGCAAGAGAAAACAGAAGGAACCAGCTATGACACTACCAGAAGAATGGTCAACGGCAACAAAGGGAACCTGATCCACCAAAATGAAGTTTCCTGTGCAGTCTAATACACCTCCAAAGGTGAGTTGAGTTCTCCAAGACTATACCCCACAAATTGTCGGTCCAATCGATCGATCTCTGTGCTTTTCCCATCCATGAGATGGAATGTTACGTTATTACTGTTGTGTTTTCATTATTTAACCTTTCTTTCAAGTCTTTTCATCAGAAGGAGGCATTATGCTCCCACGACTTTCCATAATCCAGAGGATTCCAAACTCAGATCATTGTCAACTCTGATTTATTGGACCATTCTAGGAGCGAAGATTTCCAACCGTAAGCATTCACCAACAACACACCATGACTATTAAGATATTCTCTTTGAACGTGAAAGGACTGAATCATCCTTCCAAGAGATTATCTTTATGGAAAGAATCCAGAACTGCACATGCGGACATTATCTGCGTTCAGGAAACACATCTACTTCAAGAAGACACCATCAGAGTTAAAAACAGGAACTTTCCTCATATCTTCCATGCTTGCACTACTTCTAAAAAAGCAGGCGTCTCCATAGCCATTAGAGATACAGTAGCGTTTCACAAAATAGAAGCGATTACTGATGAAAAGGGAAGGTTG